>PVIU01004166.1:0-131467 GCA_004026605.1 Ondatra zibethicus
CTGTTGGAAGTCCAAGGCCCACCCCCATCCCTCCTGGCCTAGGAAGGAGTGCATTCAAAAAGACTCACTGAATGAGCATATGATCAAACCAGACTCTCTGAATGTGGCGGCGAAAGTTGGCAGATGGAGAACCCATCAACAATGACACCAGGACCTATCTCTTCTGCATGTATTATCAATTCAGGGTTTTTCTGTGTAGCCCTGGCTATCCTAGAACTCATTCTGCAGATCAGGCTGGCCTCGAACTCAAAGAACTGCCTGTTTCTGCCTTCCAAATACTGTAATTAAAGGTTGTATACAATCAATATCAAGCAAAATGAGCCTTTTTGATGAGATTTTTTTTTAATATTTTATAATCTTGAAGAATCTTTGATGGAAGGCTTCCTTTTTTGTTTTTTGTTAACTTGTTTGATAGTGGATCTGTACAGAACAGCTGGCCAGGAACTTTCTCCATAGCCAAGGATGGCTCTAAATTCCTGTTTCTCTTGCCTCAGCTTTCCAAATGCTGGAATTACCACCATGCCTCACTCAATGAGTCTTTTGGACACATACTTTCCTAATCAGTCTTACAGAAATGTTTTGGTATTTATTTACATTTCATTAGTTGGCAAAGTTTATTGAGCAAAACAGAAATTACATTAATCTTTAAAACTCTACAGAATTTTTAAAAGTCCACTTTAAAAAGGAACTCTTGCTATTAGTCTTTTTAGAGTCAAATCACTCCAATCAACTAACCAATTAAAAAACACCACCAAAGAGTATCCTCCCTGCTCTTCCTTATCATCTTCAGTTCAGATGCAAGTCTAGAGCACTGGTTCTCAACGTGTGGGTCATGATCCCTTAGAGGGTTGAAGGACTCTTTCACAGGGCTCACCTAAGACCATCCTGCATATCAGATATTTATATCTCAAAACAATAGCAAAATTACAGTTATGAAGTAGCAACAGAAACAGTTTTGTAGTTGGGGCCATCACAACATGAGGAACTATACAAAAAGCATTAGGAAGGTTGAGAATAACTGGTCTGGAGTAACCCTAGCACAGTGAAGTGGGAAACAGTCTGAGAGACAGGCAGATCTCCAGATGGCGGGGAGCCTGTCCAGCTAATCTCTGAGTTTCTGCCTCAAAAACAAAGGTGGGAGCCTAGGACATCTGCTATCAACCTCCAGTCTCCAGACACAAGTACATGACATACATGATGACAATTCTTCTTTAATTCATTTGTTTATGGAAAACACTATAAAATGTTAATATTAAAGTTTATAAGTAGTTATTCCAATTAATAATTTTGTCTACCAACAAACTAAACTAATGCTTAGAATCCTACTCAAGAAAGTTTTAGTAAGTCATGCATGTCTATAACTAATTTTGAAAGCAGTAATCCCCTCTATTTTTCTCTAATATATATGATTTTCAGACAGTTCTGAATTGCTCTGAAATATTTTTCAATAAAATTGAGGTGCCTGATACTAAAAAACAGACTGGGGAATCTCTGTCAGGAAAGAGACACTTTGGGAGTATATGACTTATTTTTACAAGCCCAGTGACCTAGGGACAATTTAAATACTTGTCTTAAATTTTGAACTTACTTCTTCGTGGGCTCTACATTAGTAGATATGAACATATAAACTTTAATAAGAGATCCTATCCATTCTTTATCCTAAAAGAACCATCTGCATTAGAGGATATAGTCACTACTGTGAGAATCACCAGATATCACACAATTAAGTCTGCTTGAGTCCATCAGTGATTCTATAAAAATGACATGGGCAAGACATTAAAGTGACAAAACTCACATTTCCTACAGAAGATAGGTTTTATGGAAGTGGACCATAGCCTGTACATGTAACCAAATGCCAGTTCAGCAAATTTTTAAATAGACTTAAAGTTCAAAAGCATCAGATTATTCAAAATCCCACATGGTTTCTTTATTAATAAGGATCTTGATACTAAAATAAATCGACTAATTCTAAACATTGGCAATGGTTCTGGCCCAGGTGTGGTACAGAGAAGTCATAACATTAGAGGCACTTGAAGTTTTTATATACTGAGACTCAAAGAGACTTACTATAGACAGGAAAGGCAAAATAAATAAATAAATAGGTAAATAAATGAATAAAATTCAAGCACAGACATATTGCTAATCATATTGCCAATCAATTATCATGCTTCTCAAGCTGGTTTTGACTGGGGGCAACTATTAACAGAGAATGAGAAGAAAAGATGACATGGTTTCTCACACTGCACATCACACCTAAGAGAGCTGACTAGTACCACAGGGAGCAAGTAGAAGCCGATTAGGACGACATGAATGCTGACAGCTAATGCCGAACTGCTCTTCAAATCAAATCACCTTCAAACTTAAGATCTTGATCATCACTCTACCACAAGGCTTCAAAGCACAAAGCCAGTATTTTTAATGAATTTTAATATACAATGTTCTTCTTAAAACTAATATACTCAATCTTCTGTTTTGGTATAATTATCATTACAGGAGACTGCAGTATCCAGTGTTAGCAGTCAGCTCTAGAAGATTAACAAATCACAATACAAAGCAACTCCATGTGCAGATGTGTGTGACAAGTCTGGGAAATTTGGGCCCTCCATTATTCTTGAGCATAAGCAACACCAAGATTCTCAACTATCTATCATAAGACCTCCCTGTCAGTCCTTTGCAGCCACTTAGCTTTCTCAAGAAGTTCTTAACGACAGCTGGTGCATCTGCCATCATATTTTAGCCTATCATACCAAAAAGCAGACACTTCAAGTACCAAGGAAAAGAAACTAACTAGGAAGAGGGAGGAGATATATAAGGTTCTGGAGGAAAAAAAGGTGGAGGGGGAGGGAGGAGTATGAAAAGCAGCATATAGCAACAGTAGGGAAGATAGAAGGCAGCTCTGAGGGTGATGGCATATGACTGCCAACGAGAGAAACAGGGAAACAGTTTCAGCGGAGGCTGAGGTAATGGCTGCTGTAATCAGATCATGTAGAATGAAATGGTAAATTCCCCAACATCTGCCTAAAAGGACTGAGTCAGCCATAAGATTAAAAGGATGTTATATAGGTAACACTGTAGACATTTTAAATGGAAAGCAATAAATTAATTTCACTTCATAGGTATACCATGCAATGGATTAAAACATGAGTATATTTTGTCAAATACACCATTTAACATTAATATGGACTATTTAGACTTCAAAACTAACAAGAAACTACATTAATTCTTTATTAATATACTTGGTATTGCAGAATACAACAACGTTAAAATCAGAGCATATTTATGCACATTTATTAAAAATATCTGCAGGGCACCAATAATACATGAATCCTTTCAAAGCAGCGAGTATCTAACTAGTCTAGTAGTCCTCCCAAATCCAGTACTTACATTCAAACGTCAGAATCCAGCATCCATTGAGAATCCCAAGCATACACTTCAAAGTACTTTGAGCTTCATCATCAGGAACAATGACATGAGTTACTAAAAAAAGCAGTAAGGAAAAACCAAAATAATTTCCTGGTTTTTTATAAGCAGTTAAGTCTATTTTATTAACTAACACATAAGTTTTCACCAAAGGAAACTTATATTGAATATAATGTTTCTTTTATTCCATACTTTTTTAACTTGGCCATCAACATGAAAAATAGATCGTAAAAGTATATTAACAAATACAAGTTTTTAAACTATTTTCAAATGATTTATGATCACACTGTATTATACTTTAGTAACAAACTCAAATCTGTTAACAGTACTCTACCCTAAAATAAGTGTAAAGCTTAACTTTACAGCTCCTGTTAAGGATATAGGTGAGTGGCAATGCCCTTGCCTACTAGCAATGTGAACAGCTCCAAATCCACAAAAACAAGTAAAACACACTTTACATTTCCTAGTATATTAATAGAAACAGCCTAGATTACAAGATGCAAAATATATAACCATAAGCCAATTCTTAAAACATAAATTACTAAAGGTCACTCTTTAAAGGGAATAACTTTAAAAAAAATTATTTAGAAAGAAATCAAACGCCTCACCTGTACTGTCAAACTCAGCACATTTTTTAGCCTTAAGAACTGTCTCGAGTTTGCTGAGCATTTTCTGCTGCTGTGAAGAAAGTCCACTGCCTATCAGCACCAATGGCCCATTCCTTCGCTGTCCAGCAGTCACCTGGTAGTGAAAAATGGAGAGGCACCATGGTAAAAACACATAAGGAACACAGAGAGAAGGCACACACCATGGTTAAAAACACTTAAGGAACACAAAGAAAAGGCACAACCCATTAGGCAGGGGGTTTATTTTATGAATTGCCTTACTCCAGCTAATAATCCCCAGTAATTCCTACTGAATCAGTACCCATAATTCTAATACTCAATCCATTTGAATAACTATTTTTCTAATTATTTTCCTCCCGTCAGTGTCTGTTGGAATAGCTCTCTCCATGCAGGCAGGCTTCCTTTTCCTGATGCTGAACTGGATTCCTGTAGCGTTTCATAATTTCATTCTGTCCCCAATAACCTAAAACAGCCATTAAAAATGACCCATTTCATACCCTTCTTCCAAAGAGTCAACCACAAACTTCATCTACTCAGTTTAAGCTAAGATTATTTTGAAAATTCAGCTCTAAATTGATACTGAAACAAAATGATGAACATAGGCAAGCGAACTGATGGGTGAAGAAAGCAGGTGCACAAATAGGAGGGAGTTGCTCATAAGAAGGAAAGGCTCACTTACAGAGACTAGTGATTTCAGCTTAACATCTTTACACTCAGCACTTACAGGAGACAAACAGCACCAGTGAACAGCATGTGGGATGAGAAGAGATGGTTCAGAGGAACAATGACACGGTGGAGAATGCAAAAAATGGAAAAACAGAACTGGAATTAGACAAAAGCTGCCTGTGAAAGAAAAGGAAAAATCCAGAGAGGAAAAACGAAAAACAGCACTACTGCACTAGGGAAAAGATGCCACACACAACACAAGACACGGGGCCTTCACATGCAGTGAGTACAAATGCGCACTGGAAATCTGGGATTTCAAGGGCTCTGCAACACATGAAGGAAACAGCAGAGGCACAGGCACCATCGCAGTTCAGCAACTAGCTGAGAGGAGGCTAGTATTTAAACATTAACTTCACATACCACAACAGTGATAACTCATTCAAACTCCCTATACATATGACAGCTAAGCTGTTGGTGAAATCTATAAACAGCTGAACTCAATTCATTCACAATAAATGAGACCTACTATATAGTAAGTAGGTCTACAAAAATACCACAGTAAGTCTTTAAAATGACAGTGCTTGGCAATTAAGTTCAGCAAGCTAAATTTACTCTGTTATGGGTCTGATAACAAAAGTTTGACTAGACGCAGACATTGTCACATTCCCACATAAATGCCTTACTAGTTTCTGTAAGAAAAGATAGCCAAGTCAAATCCAAACAGTGTAAATACTGTATAATTTGAAACTAGTTCAGTATAGTTATAAAGCTGTACAATTACAATATAAAAAATCAATTGTCAAAATTCTTTTCCATTAAATAAGTGCCATCAAAATAGCTCAGAAGAAAACACACTGCTTCTTGATTTACATGACTCCACTTTAGCTAAATTAGTTCTTTGTATAAAATAAAAGAATGAAAATATATCATTTCTAAATATAGCATACAATACTATTTGTGCCAATCAAGGCAGTATCAAAGTAGGTCAAGCATTTCCCTGTCAAAGTCTTCTTTAAATTTGCATAAAATAGAAAAACTGGTACTACTGCCTTATAGTTAAGAAATGCTATAATAAAACAAACCACTTCCAGTCACATGTTGACTTTGGATTGAACATCATAGGGGCTGTGCATTTAATTCACATAAGGGGATCTCGAAACCATGATGCTTTAAAAAAAAAAAAAAAACGAAACATAAAAACCTCACTTTATAGAGACTTAGAGATTATGTTTCTTGGCATTAAACAAACTCAAAACTTAAATTCAACATGTTATTTTTCGTAGATAAAATTGTTATCTAAATTGTTAATAAATTTATCAAGCATCTAAAAAGGGGGCTTAAAGAGATGGCTCTGGGGGAGGAGGAGCTTGCAGCCAGACCTGACAACCTGAATTTGACCCCCCAAGACCCAAGTGGTAGAAGGAGAGAATGATTCCTGTTGCCTCTACGTGTGCATATGATATGTGCATATCTAGGCACATGCACACACACACTCACACATTAACATAAGCAAATATAATAAAAAAAATTAAAGAATCAGGAAAAGCCTAGAAAAGGTAAGCATGCTGCTTGAAGGGGTCAAAGGCAGAGAAGTCCCTAAATGAACATGGAAGGAAGCTTTTGGTTAAGACCAGAGGTTGCTTCTCAGCCTCAAAGAAGGGCCACCACGTTTACTTGAAACACAATTCTGAATGAGACAGATGGATTAAACTGCATCAACTTATCATTTCTACCCATCTGCACATTCCCTGAAGTGCTCATCAGTACAGCTTGCAATACAAACATTCTAGACTCCACTATCAAGCAAGTGTATCATGTTGGGACCAGTGTTCAATGTACCTGCCACTTTCAGGATTAAAAGCTTGCTCACCATCATCACACAGGTAACCAAGCACTTGGTATTTGCCACACTGTTCTCTATGCAAAGACTATGCAGTGAACCAGTCCCAGCCCTCCTACAGCTTATATTCTAATAGGGAAGGGAAAAATAAAGTACAGGAAGAGTATAATGCTATTTGTCAATTGTATGGTAAAAGGGGACAAGGGGAGTGAATGAGGTGAGCAGCACTGGGGGATTGCTATTTTTAATAAATGGTCCAAAACCAGGGACATAGCTCAAGGGTGGACTGCTTACCCAGCAAATATAAGGTTCTAGGTTCAGCTCCTAGCAGTATAAATAAGTAGCTGACAGATACAATTGGGTCTGAACGGTGTAAGGAAGTAGGAGAGAGAAACCCTGGCTCCTCAATCTTGTTTTTGGCAGAGAAAATAGCTAAAGTTTAGGACCTGAGACCCAGCAAGACAGCCAGGTTGAACAAGTAGAGTCTGGTGGCAGCTAGAGGCACCACATCCTAGACCTTAACAACTGCACATACTCTACCATCTCAACACAACACAGACCTGTTTATCATCTACTAGCATTCTAGCCACATATCAGTCACCAAGAATAAAGAAGATTGGCCATGGTGTTGTACACAAAGAAGCAGGTAGGTTGCAAGTTTCAGGCTATCCTGGGCTACATAATGAAGGCCTATCTCAAAAAACAAAAAGACATAAAGTCAATGCCAATGGAATACAGAAAGCGTATGTTTCTTGAATTTCAAAATAAAAATCCTTTTCTGAAAGTAATTACCATAATCAGACTCAAAGAATACCATAAAGGTATCTGTATTTCTGACGCATTTAAAATAATCTATGATGACAGCTTAAATATACTATGCTCTAGCAGGGAGTTCAAGTATAAATGAGTAAAATAAGTACTAATTTGTAAAGTATGGTGGAACTGAATGAGGGCTGACCTAAGACTTAAGAAATCTGAGTTCTAACTGGCCCATTAAAAAATGTTTTAATGTCTGGTTAATAATCCTGGGCAAATCACGACCTTTCTGGGTCTCAGTTTTCCCATTTTTAAAAGGAAGAAATTAAAGAGGTCCTTTTCATTTCCCAAACTATCATTTGGAACGCATTTATCAGACTGCAGTCTAAAACAAAAGACAAACATTCTCAAGGATAGCACCTATGACCACACCAAATTCTAACTACCTCAGGCTACAGCTGTAACTAAGCAGTGGCGTCAGTCACTACTGCACTATTCTTTTTGGACAAGAGGACTCTGCAGGACAGTCATGGCTTCATCTCAGCCTGACAAGAGCCAGAAAAGCAGCTTGGGCTGAGAGAGGAGTGTAGTAATGGTTAGGGGTGACATCCCAGATGTAAACTACCTCTTAGTGAATGCACAGAACCTACAGCCTCCACTCACACAGATTTATCATCCATGAGTTTCCTTAACCACATATCAATCATTAAGACAATAAGAAAGTTTGATCAGTGATGTTGCAAACCCCTCTTCATCTGAACAAATATGAAAATACAGTGAGCTCCCTCCCGTGTCTCTCTCCTCATCTTACTACCATCACCCATAATTTCAGACCCTGTTAATCCTAGACTTTATTACAGCAGCGTCCACTCCACCTGCATTTCTTCTAACTCCATGCTATCCTGCGGACCATCTTGTTTCATACTGAGAATGCAGCATTAAATCTGCAGTACCTATTAAGGAAGGTTAAGGCCTTTCATAGGCCGATCCCAATCTAGCTTTTCACCCGAAAACTACTTTAGCATTCCTCATGCTTCTTGCACACTAACCCTGATAGTTCTTTACATTTCTGAGGTCTTTTATGCCGTCTTCCTCTGAGAAATGTAGCAATGGGCCCATGCTGGCTTTCCAAGCAGAACTCATTCTTCCCATCGTCTACACTAAAGAAAGCCAGATCTTGTGCAGTGGTGGAGGAGGTCCTTCTGTATTTCTGTTGCTTTCAGTGGTTGAATAAAGAAACTGCCTTGGCCTTTTCTTAGGGCAGAACTTAGATAGGCGGGGGGGTGGAGGGGGGAACGGGACTGAATGCTGGGAGAAAGAAGGCAGAGAGAGAGAGCCGCCATGAAGCTGCCAGGTCAGACACGCTGAGTCTTTCCCGGTAAGCCACGACCTCATGGTGACATACAGATTATTAGAAATGGGTTAAATCGAGATGTGAGAGTTAACCAATATGAGGTTAGAGCTAATAGGCCAGGCATTAATTTAATTAATACAATTTCTGTGTGGTCATTTCGGGTGTAAGCTAGCCAGGCGGTGCGACGCAGCCTGTTCCTCATACTGCAGTGCAGGTAGCCCCCCTACAAGATCTGCTCCATCTCTATCCCTCAGTATGTCAAACAGTATGCAGTCAGTTCTAACCAATAAAACACAAAGAAGACCTCAGTGAAGGCTACAAGACTCCTTCAACATAGCCACTATCACAACTAGAATTGAAGCAACCATTCTACAGGAACAAGGACACACAAGTAACACCAGAGCCACTAAATCAAGGATGGCAAGAAATGGCAAAAGCATGGGTCCTCAGTGCAATTACAGCTGCCAATGGGGTGGTCTTTATAACAGTCAAGTGTTTCTGATTAGGAGTTTTCTGTCACTTCCACAACAGCACCCATCAGCTCACTTTCCCTCCGACACTCTATCACCTTCTGAAGTTCTTCCTGACAGCTCCTGGAGTCCACTGCACACGTCATGGCTTTCGCACATTTCATTGCTTTTATTATGTAATACAATTTATAACAAGATTTTTTGCATTTATATCTTCCACTTGGCTATGGATTCCCAAGAAATAGGTCTTTTTTCCACTGTGTCTCTAGCTTGTACCTTTCATCTAATTCACAGGCTCATATAGCCAACTACTACTTAACAGCTCCACCAATAGATGCAAAATTGGCATCCCCTTTCCAGTGCCAGCAAATGGCACCAACTAGTCTATGCCTCCAGTGGCATTAATTCTACTCATTCCCCACTCATCACAGAAACCCAAGAAAAACTACTGCTGGGACAAACATACACTGAACTTCACTACTTTCCTTCTTACAGACTTTCAAGGCTGCTCATGTCATGCTGGCACTTGCTTGCCACAATCCTAAGTGATATTTCTTTCACTCTTGCACACACTGCACAGATTCCTTTTGTAAATCAAAAGAGCAAATGCTCAGGACAAAATTCAACTCCAGTTTCTCTTGTACTCTGAAACCTCTCAATGGTTTCTATTCTCAGATTCTATCTCCAGCAATTACTAACTCTGCTATCTCCAAATGTGCCCGTTTCGTCTATGTGAGGGTCTCTATACAATGTCCTTTATGTGGTCAGCTGGCTGCCACCCTGTCATAATTCAAGTTTTAGTTCAAATTGGTTCTTAAAAGGCCCTCATTAATGCAGTGTCGTTCAGGAGTCTAGCACCCAGCTACACAATACAAAATCACCCTGGAAGCATTTGTGTACCCACTTCTGAAATGATTGCATTTATCAATTTACATATTCACAGACCATTTTTTCTCTACCTCTTACTGGCAAGCAAATTCCTTGAAATAAGGGTTGCTTTAGTCAAATTCATTGTTGCATGAATGCTGCCTAAACTACACAGGGTTTAATAAATATTTCTTGGTAGATGTTCTCTGATTGCATCTTTGAATCCATAGTAGTCAGTACTCCAGAAGCACTCAATAATTGGTGGATGAAAGATACCTGCTAACTGGAAATTTTTCTATTATGCTCCTTTCACAACCAAGTTCAATAAAAGATATAAATGTCCCAAATCTAAATCCATACTTACGGCTGAGCACTGGCTAGTTGAGAATGATTCATTCTTCTCTGGTGGCAGCAATAATGATTTTATATTTTCTTTGTCTGTATAATCCACGGGCCGTACACCAAATATGTTACTGGTAAAACAAGTCAGATGTGTTTAAGTAAATAAAATACATAACTTCATTCTTAACAGATGCACTTTTAGAACTACTTGTCAACATCCTTAATAATACACAATTGTAACTAAAGAAACACAGAGCTCACTTAGTCATAAGGATCTAGTATCAAAAGCTATGGAACTCAGTGAAGCAATGAAGGAAGCCAGCTCCACCTCCATCCTCTAGGGACTCAGCTTCCTGCAGAGGATCCAAGGTCCCCCTAGTTCTTCCCCTCAGCCCCTTTTACCCCTTCCTTCTAGCCCATTTCCATTCTTCTGTGATACTGCCTACCCACAGAACGATTCTCTGCACACTACACGCGGACTCACGTAGGCAACCTTTATTTTCCTTCCTGTCCTCCACGAAGGTCTCTTCAGGTTTGCTCTTAGTCTCCCTGCAGCCAATGCGCAGGAGCCCCTCCTTCCCAGTCCACACCTCCACCCTCTTAAGGACTTGGCCTCTTAATGGAAGAGGTTCCCCCAGTTCTTTCCTGTGACCCCTTTCAGCCTGTCCTTCTACTTACTTCATCTCCACTGCTTGGAGACTCCCCAACAAAACCATAGAACATCAGAGACCCCAAGGATAGGGCCCAGAATCACTTTCTACCAGGGACTCCACAGCCACAACTAGCTGGGACTCAGAGTCTCCTCACAGCCCATCTCCATCCCCAAGGACTTGGCCTCTTAATGTGGACCAAAGGTCTGCCTAGTTCTCCAGACACTGGAAAGACAGCAAGGAAACATAAATAGAAAAGAAAAAGTCAAAGTATCCCTATGGTCTCTTTTAGAGGTGTGATCCTACCATAGTGATACTGGGAGACTTGAATACCCACTCTTATCAACAGACAGGACATATATTGACATTCAAAACAATAGACAGACAAAACTAATGCTGTAGTTAAGTAACATTATAAATCAAATGGAAATAGCAGACATTTAGAGAACATTCTACCCAAACACTAAAGAGTATACTCTCTTCTCAGTAGCCCATGGATCTTTCTCCAAAATTGACCAAAAATTATGACACAAAGCAAACCTTAAAAGACAAAAGAAAGTTGAAATAACACCCTGAATCCTATCTGACCACCCTATAGGTAAACCTGGGTATCAACAGTAGAAATCACAAAATGTATGCAAACTCTTAGAAGCTGAACAACTCACTACTGAATGAAAAAAAATGAGTCAAGACAAAAATCAAGAAGGAAATCTAAAACTTTTTATAACTGAATAAAAATGAAAACAACACACATGAAATGAAAACAACAGGACACAAAGGCAGTTCAAAAAGGCAAGTTCATAGCACTAAGTACTATATCAAAAACCTGAAGAGATCTTATACAAGAAACTTAGCGACACCCCTGAATGAAGAAGAATGCGTCAGATGGTGGGGACATGAATAAAGGAATCCCACACTAGCTCTGCATAGGGTATAATGAGCTCTTTATTAAAGAGATCACAACAGGGAGCAGAACGGACTCTAACATCCAGATGCAGCAAGCGGGGAGAGAGAGCAGGCTGACTGGAACCATTTTTGGTACCCAAGGCCACGCCCAACCTGGTCCAGCCTCTCAAAGGTCATTGGCTGAAGGAGGCTCCCCATTACCTCTCCCTTTTGAGAGTTTCAAATCCAATACAAAACTATATACAATAAGATAGGTATCAAGTATAAAAATTAGAATTACAACCAGCATAAACAATATTAAGCAAAAAACATATGCTAAATGTTTTAATAATTATTTTATCTTAAGGAGTTTAAGTCTTATATTAGAAATGACTTGACTAAGTCCTAAGAGAAAAGTAACTACGATTATCTGGTCTTTAACCCCACTGAAGACTTGAGAAGGGAGATGATATTACTTAAGTAGGCAGGAATTGCAATCAAGCAGCTTTCAAAAATGTGCAGAAGATGACAGAGACAACTGGCTACCTGGGCAATCACCCAAAGTTTCATTTGCAAGGTTGGAGCAACCAACTTTGGCTAAGGCCTAGAGTAACTGACAGACCATTTTCAGAGGCAGGAAAATTTTCAAAACCGTCTTATTTTTTCTTGGCAAGGTTTTACAGTCTTTTTTTTTTTTTTTTTTTTTTTGGTCTCCAGTCCGGACAACATGTATTTTGTCAGTGGTTGAGGCATTGTCAATTCCTGGCCCAAAGGCCAGTTTTACCAAGAAGAAACCAAGCTCTAAGTGGAATGAATGTCTTTGGTGCTCAACATTTTCTCAGGAATAGATAGGTGCTGCCAGGAGCAATAGTGTCTCATGTCAACAGAGCCCTAAGTTATTTAAATGCCATATTCTATAGTTCTTTGAAGTGGTTGAAGTATCTAAAGAACCTGATTAGTCTAACTCTAAGTATAACAAACATGGATGACTACTGACCTACAATACTTAATACCTGTATAACTTAAAGACTAAGACTTCATATCAAAATATTAAACAATCTTTAAACAACTGTGCAGCAAATGAGAACAATGACTTCAAAATGTAAACAATGTATAATTATCTTGATCAGAGGTAGAATTGTATCACTATACAAAATGTCTTAAACAGAGTTAGAATCATGCATGCATACAATCTGACAAAATAACTCTGCACAGGTATACAAATATTATAAACAGAAATAGGAGCATATTCAATATAACAAATATAATTTGAATTTGTACCAATATACAAGAATCTATACCAATGAAAATTGTCTATAAATAACAGTTCACAGGTATTCACTCTATTACTCATTATTATTATTAGTGTGAGAAAGCTCACACTAATCTACCCACTATCCCATTTAATTTTTTTTGAGATCCCTAAGCCTACAAAATTTTTACACCAACTCCCAACCCTATACCAGTTATAATCAACCCCTAAATGATGTCCCTAACCCTGAAGACAAACTTTGTTGGAAGAGGGGACATCATCTTCTAGAGTTACTTCCAACTGTCATAGGGGCAATGTTCTTTCTATGGGATCTTGTAAAACTAAAATGATGGTTAAGTTTTAAGATTACTGTCTGGTATAATTGCAAATAGTCTCTGAGAAGTCAGCAGGTTTTTGGATTTTTTTTTAAGTTCTAATTTGGAGTTTTGGCCAGAACGTTTTAAGAAGGTACACCATTTTAGCTAACCAAGTTAGAACCATCTTGAGCAGCTGGTACCCAAAACTGGTCTTAAAGTAGCGCTATTAGCATCATGACATCATATTAACCAGGTACTGTAGTTGTTGTGGGGCCCCATCTTCTTCCTGGAAACTTTAAAGATTACTGGAGGAAAATCTATTGTTTATTGTGGAAAACTTAAATATTATTTCTATAGACATATATCCAATTAAAGATAAAATATAGACAAAATAGGTATGGAGAGAAGTAAATTTTTTTTCTAAATTCTTTCTTCTTTCTGTCCCATACCAGATGGCTCCTGATATGAGAGAGAAACTCTGAATTTTTCTTTTAACAACATGCTTGGACTTAGAGAAGGATAGCCATTGTCCAATTCCAAAGCCAGCTTTGATTTTTAAGTGAGTCTAAAATTCTATTGGGTAGTAGATATATGTATGTAAATATGTATGTATAGAGAATGAAATTTCACTCTGTAGATAACCTGTCCTCATAAGCCATTTTTTTTAAGGCATCCAAACATCCAGGGTCTCGTGACTTTTTGAAGATGAGTATTTTTTGTAAAGACAAGAACAGAGCCCTGCCCCAACCCTTATGAGGTTTTATTAGCACCTGTGTGATTGTCACTCTGTGGATGAGCTGTCATTTCTCTTTTTAAAGAGTTTTTTTCTTTTTTTAGTTGAATCTTTAGTAATTCGATCCATAGTTTTTTTTTCCCCCCCTGTGGAAATAAGAGCAATGTAGTACATCTCCTGGTTCCTATTTTGAGGTCAACATATCCTGGAAATAAACAGGCTAATTTAATCTAGAAGGTTTTTTTTTTTTAACTATTATTTAATGTCTCTCTCTTGCCGTTATTTTTTTATTAGCATTAAGAAAATTTAAGGTTAGTAAACCATTATGTAATCTATTTTGGGGGGTACTTTTTATCCCTTTTTGTTTAACTGAAGACTAGTGTGGTTCAAAGAACAGCCTGATACAGACTTCTGAATGCATACATCTTTACAAATCACAGCATAAAATACTAGACGAGATCTCAAAGTAGAACCCCATCATTTCATAGACTATAATAAAACAGAGCAAAGGCTCCAATGATCTATTTAGGTCACATTTGCCCTGTATACTCAGTTACATTCAATAGCATGCTTAACAAGTCCATTGTAAATAATTTGTTAAAGCTACATTTGGTCAACCATTCCTCTTCTTTACAATTCAAGAATATTTTAGAATATATTTTAATATACCATACTGTAATATTGAGCTTTTAAAATAAAGTTATCTTTTCTAATCTCTTATGGGTTTTAAGGATATTGTATGTATATATTCAATTAAAGCTCAAGAGGGCTGGGTATATAGTTCAGTGGTTCAGTGCTTGTAAAACATGCACAACACTCTAGACTTGATTCCAAGCACTAAAAGCAAAAGTGAAAATACAGTGTGTTAAATGGGAAACAAAAATATTAACAAGGTACTATACCAATTTTATAAATGTAATTGAGTGTGTAGAGAAGGTCTTAAAGAGGAAAGAATGAACCAGTAAGGGAAGAAAAAGAAAAGTGTCAGCTTTAGGAGTCATAGAAGTCACACATATAAGGATTAAGCCTCTCTGAGCCAGTGACCTTAGGGAAAGCTATTATAATGGCATCTTGGGGAAAGAGAGCTAGTGGATTAAGATAAGAAACAAGTCACAGCAAATCTCTCATGACCGCTCACCAGGCTTAGTTGCTCTGTCTTCTTTCAGCAATGCTGAGTAAACAGTCGTAAGGCTGCATTCTCGGGTTCCCCTTTATGTCCAGGTCCATACCATGGACCTTTCCTGGCAATATTCTTTCTCCAGCCAATGTAAAAGACAACTGCATTTGAGGTTCCTGATTTACAACACTGTGACACAAGCCACTGCTTACAGCTGGAGCGAGTACTGTCAGAGCACATCAACAGGATCTCATGCACTCTCCTGGAGACGTCCAAACCTCATGCTCTCTTATGCTCACACACCACCACACTGCCTCCTCATGTACATAGGCTATAAATGACAGCCACAAAATAGAAGCCTGATTTGAAGAATCAAGATTCTAATTCTTAAACCAACTGCAAAAATGGATAAACAAAGCCATAGTATATATGTTTTTATTACTATATATGAGAAAAAACCTTAGTCAAATGAACTTAATACACACTAACTGATGATATCAGCATAGTTATTTATATGAGCTGAGCAGAAGTAAAAATCCCCAATGACAACATGAAAAAGGGCTAAATGAAAGTGCTTCATAACATGTCACGGCCATAGTGCTACTACGGCAGACTTCTACATAAACACATGGTCTGAAGCAATCAAATACTCTTGTATTCTGAAGAATTTCTTCACAAGCTGACTAGCAAGATTTTTTATAAAACATTTATTATATGTAAATTACAGAATTATACAGATACCACAGGTTCTGGAAAGGTCCTGTTTCATGGAAGATGTGGCCTATGGCACTCTGTCATAATTTTGTTTTCTTGTCAACTACAGAAATACAGAAACAAATACAGGTTTATAAGTAGAAACTTAACCACAGCAAGCAAAGATGAGGCATATTCTACTCTTATGTGGACACATACAAAATGTGTTCTTTCCAGATTTGAATGGGTTAACATGGGTTACATGTATAGTGAGAAAAATTGATTTATTTTAATTATTATTTAATTTTAATCACATTTATTCCCTTTGTGTAAAATAGATATCTCAAGGAAATGTAAGACACTATTGAATACGTTAGTCACTAACATTGTGACTGCTAATTGGAACAGTGGTAAATTAGTTATTCTCCATCATCGTAAGAAAGTTTTTTTAAGATTGTAACATATTAACTCAAAATAGACATAATTTATTATTTTATTGAAAAGGAAAAGGCTATTGCTCAATGATTCTTTTCTAATATAAACGCAACGTTCTCTGTTTTCTGGTATGAAGCGTAAGCCTTAACTCACATCAAGTGTCTAGAAGAATAGGGTGTACAGATCTTTTCCTTCTCTGCAAACCACTGAAAGCAAATACTAACTCAACAAATAAATATGAAACTGACCAAGTATATACCAAAGCAAAGTAATGGGGTGAAATGTAGGTAAGGAACATACATTGGCAAGTGGAATGGCCTTGGGTCAGGTGGTGGTGAGTGTGTAGAGCCTGAGGAGGGAATAAGCCAATGGCTGCTGAGATGCATGCACCAGCTGGAAAGGAGCCTCCCCGTCTAGGGATCTGAACTCTTCTCTCTGTATGAGCGTACGTGACGGGTGAATACAAGTGAAGAAACTGATACAATTAGCAGACAGAGGCAATGAACACTAGAGAGAGGGAGACACTACAACTGTAAAAATGGAAAATGTCTGGGTTAGTGCAACAGCAACAATAATCAAGGTATTTTCAGAATACAGGCTCATAAAATTAAGCATAATTCCTGACAATATACTAACAATTTCCATATGTATCACTTCTAACCATTCCTTTAATGACTTATATCAAAGAAAATCTCTTAAAATTCAGTGAACTCCAAAGGATTACATATAGTTAATACTGTTCATGCATTAGAAATTCTTCTATAAATGCAGTTTTCCTGGTTACTGAAGCTTATCATACAATAATTGACAAAAATCCTATCTTTTTATTAATTTTCTCTATTGATTTATAGCACAGTATATTAGCAGGTTTTACTATTTCTCTTCCTCTAGTATATGCCTGCCCCTACTGACTGCCCTGTGATTTCACTTTAAGAGTTTTTTATTAGATTCATTTATTTATATGTGTGTGTGTGTGTGTGTGTGTGTGTGTGAGAGAGAGAGAGAGAGAGAGAGAGAGAGAGAGAGAGAGAAGAGACCAGAGGAAAACTGGCAGGAGTTGGGCTTTTCCTTCCCATACCTGGGCCCTAGGGATGGATCTCATACCAACCAGGACTAGAGGCAAATGCCTTTCCCCCGTGCTGTTAGCCATTCTATTGCCCTTTTCCTGTACTTTCATTTGTTCGGATTTTTGTTGTTGTTGTTTTATGAGACAAAGTCTCACCATGTAGCCTTGGCTGGCTTAGAACTCATAGAGGTCTGCCTTCCACTGCTTCCCAAGAGATAGGATTAAAGATGTGAGTCACCATGCCTGGCTCTCACATTTCTTTTTCTTTTTTTTTATTTTGTTTTTTAAGACAAGGTTTCTCTGTAGCTCTGGAGCCTGTCCCAGAAATAGCTTTTATAGACCATGCTGACCTCGCACTCACAGAGATTCGTCTGCCTCTACCTCCTGAGTGCTGGGATTAAAGGCTTATGCCACCAGTGCCCAGCTCTTCTAAAAATTTTGAAGACAAAGATAAGGATTTTACATTTTCAAACCTTCTCAGAAGATCTGAGTGTTTCTAAGTAACTGTGTTTTGCTACCTAATAGCTAATAAATAAGCAAACAAAAACCCTGAAAAATCAGTACTACTGAAACACACTGACTGTATGAAAACATACAGCACATATATGTCTATGTGATATTTATGTAATTTACACACAAAGAATATGTGCATGCACATAGAGGAGGTGATAACCATTGCTATGTAATCAGTTTGAAAAATGTTCATTCAACAGGTCGTTTTCCCCTCTGTTTTAGGCACTAAGGAACCAATGACACAAGTGTAGCTTGCGTCTTGACAGAATTCAATGAGAGATGCACACTGGGAGACTTGTAAGTCTAGTGAAGCTTTCCAGAGCTACAAAAGGGTACAGAGGCAGAATAAGAATACTCCAAGCAGGGAGAAAGGCATGTGGACACTGTGTGACAGTCTAGAAAATTCCTAATACTGAAAATGAGGAAAGGAGGGAGAAAACAGATGAGGGAGGGGGAAAGGTGGAACACACATGTGTTCCACAGGAATAAGGAGTTTGAGAAGCAGCAGCTATGGGCCAGTCATGAAAGAAAGAGGGATAGTGTTAAACGGTGAATGCTTCTCCTACAGCAACAAGACCCTGAGAACTTCTCTAAACAGGTGTGAGAGGAGGAACGGTATGGCAGTACATGACAGCTAGGAGCCAGGTTATACAGGAACACTGCCCAAGTTCAAGTTTCTGATCTAGAATCATTGTGTCGCCATACACAAATTACTTCAACCTCTAGTGCCTGTTTTCCACCTGGAAAATGGGGCTGGTAGAACCTGTTTCCTAATACTATTTGGAAGGCCAAATGAATTAATAGATCAAAAGTTCTTAAGACGGTGCCTAGCAGATAGTACCAGCTCAGTGACTGCTAATACTGCTGGGATTTGCACTGCTGGGAAACAGATACAGAATAAACACAAGAAAACATGGTAGGTTATGCCTGGAATGCTAATCATAGTTTCCTCCATTTGATGATACATTTCATGCAGCTTTTATATTAAATGTTTGCATAATTAATAAGGGAAAATATATCAAAGCATGCTTTTTAATAAAAACAAGAAAAAAATATTCATTTTCCTATATGGTACCATCTAAACATAAAAGAGTATGAGACAGGGACTGAAATCCTTTTCTTAGCCAGGATTCTTCCTTATCAAGACTGATTACATAGATGAGCTTCACTTACTGAAGGGTTAAGCTGAGGTGTTTAATGCTTCAACTATAACCAAAAGGCACTGCTAAGACAACAATAAAATCCTCTAATGTCCTTTCCCATATAGGAGTGACATGGTAGACATCTACCTACAGCTGAATCAGTTGCAGCAATAGGAAAAAAATAAGGAAAGATGAACAAACAAAAATTTACGTTTGCACGTGAAGATCACCCAACATGCAAAAACATAAGCTAGGCATTTTTACTAAAACTAAACCTATGGGGCATGACAATGTCAAGAGAGTCGATGAATGGGATGCTTTATGAACAACTATAAAATTGTAATCACAAAGACTTAATTTTTCACATCACTTTGCTTGCTTTAAGCAAGCAAAAGCACCATCTTTCAAAAGAGCAACATGGTTTTGAATGTTATAAAACAGTTCTTTGCTGTAGAGGATTCATTCCTTTGAAAATTTACTAGAGCAGGAAAGCAATTAATAGGTCCATTGGTCCATATAATACTTTTCTACTTGAGAATGCAATGTCCACCAAAGGAAAAGTTCTTAAAGGCAGATCAAGCATTGGTTCCACATTTGGAAAGGAGGGACAGCATGTCTTCCTCACAACACACTGCACACAGTTCTAAGGTGCCAGACAGCATGAATTAATTCAATGGATAAATCTACCCAATTATCCTTTAGCCAACAACCATCTCAACTTGTTGTCAAATACATTCACCTCCCCAATTGTCCTACAACAGGAGTCACTGGACACATATGAACATTTAAAACACTAAAAAGTAAGCACCTTTAAGGATTCTGTTTCAGAGTAGTGGTTTCCAAGTGTCTAGTAGCTACAGATGGCTCCTGGCTCATGAATACCAGAGACATTGACATAAGCACTTCCTTTAATACAAAAGGCCTACCAGACAGTGCTTAGCTATATCTAATTGTGTCACTTTGCTAGCTCAGGCCACTTACTACAAAATGGCACCTGATCTCTGAGAAAGCAACTGTGAAGGCAGACTCATCCCTGCCTTGTGCCCACTCCTTGTACATTAGCGAGTCCTCACAGCACAATGAAGAATCATGGCGTACAAACCACAAGACAGGCTCTGTGTTTTGGCTCATTAATCCTATGATCTGAAGAAATAGAAAAGCAGCAGGCAGCACCCATGTTTTATAGGTGAGGACACCAAAGCACAGAAATTAACCTGCCTGCAGCTATAAAGTCAATAATAGAGTCACAAATAAAAGCTGGATTTCCTAACACCATGACCAGTGCTCCATTCATTAAAGTAGTCAAGGCTGATTTAAGAACCCTAGGATGGAAACTACTCGGTTTCACCTGACCCGAGCAGCCATTTACCTCATCAAATGGCTTACTACATCCACAGGAGGGTCATAGCTATAAGGTCTTCACATAGTTATATATTACCTCTATGAGATTCCTATATACAAATACACACAGAAAGACAGAAAAACAAAACCATGCATACACACACACACTTCTCCCAGAATTTGACCCAGATGCCTTAAAACTTGTGATGGGAAATAAAGAAGGGCTGACACATTTACCGAAGCTAGAAGCACCAGGATATGTTATTTTCTTCATTAGTAACTTGTTTTTCAGTTGTGTTAAGTGGCTACCTACTAAAGATTACAAGTCAAAGGATCTGCATGTTGTGGTTCTTACATAGCTTTCTACCAAGGTGAGGCTTCTGTTGGGCTCTTCTGAAGCACACAAAAGCAGTGAGAGTACAGAGGAACAATTCTTGCATTTTCATTTCAACCAACTCATTAACTGAAGAGTAAACTAACATATAGGGAGACAGGAGCCAAGTTACAGATTAAAGATATAAAAATCTCCATACGGCATTTGCTTGCAATACTCTTGACAATAACAGTTTTAAGATGCAGCCGCCAGCATTCACTAATGCTCCTCTGTGCCCTGACACTGCAAAACAATTTGCTCAGAGCCTCATTTGAATAATGTGAAAAATCTTGGCAATAATTCAACTGCACTTGCCCAATATCTGAATTCTTATAAATTTTAACTTTTGTTGAACTAATAAGCAGGAAGGGCTAACAGAATATTTAAAATGAATCTAAAATATTAAGTACAGCAAAATTTAATTGTCTAATTTTTATTAAGTATAAAAAATTAAATATCTAAATTTTATTAAGTATGATTCATTCTATAGCATATAAATCACTAAGGGAATTTGTCTATGAAACCAAGATTTCTAAACAGATTTGAAAGTGTTTCTGAAGAGAATAAATCTGCTTCAAATACATGAGTTTTGAAGAGAGAATGAGTGTTGAGTCTAACATGCATGCTGATTCTCACATCTAACTTTAGCTGTGGAAGACAAGAGACCAAAATGCCAACTTGGGTAGTTATTGCTTCAGTACATACCTTCATTTAGGAACATAAACCCATTTAGAAGATTGTAGGCAACTACTTACACAGCATTCTTGGAGGCGCCATAAGACAGTAACACCTTGATTATATCCGCATGCCCATTCTTGGCCGCATCGTGGAGTGGTGTGTCATTCTGATAGCCTGTAGTGTTCACCAAAGCATTATGCTGGAGCAGCAATTCCACTATCTTCAGGTGCCCATGACTGCAGGCTTCATGCTAATCAAAAATACGTTTTAAAGGAGGAAGTGGGAAAATTAATACATACACTTTAGAAAATTAATGAGAACATCAAATCAGTAAACTTATTCTCATATAACTACTATCAAACCTTAAAGCGTAACAACCAGATCACAGAGAAATCTGGAATTCTCCAAGGCTGAGGAGAATTCAGTGCTTCGATCCATAAACCAAACTGTACACCAACATTTACACAAACCCATCCAGCAAAGTGACATCTAGGACGATTTAAAAGGCAAGTTCTCTTTGCTGATGGACACTACTGGGTATTTGTAGCTTTCAAATGTGCTTTTAAACAGACAAAAATGATGGAACTAGTAACAAAGGAAGGAGCAAGAGAGTTAAGCGAGACTGCGGCAGCTAACCTTCCTAAACAATGTTGGCTAGTCTGTGGAACACAACAAACTAAATCCAGATTAAACCCTCTTGGCTTAAGAATTTGTCAAGAAGTCATTTTATATATACTATGTATTTAACACATATAAATATTACATATCTATATATTCTATCTTCAAGCCATTTTCTGTACCTGGCCTAATGAATCTCATTTCTGTGCTGAAATTCTAGTTTATAAGAAAAAGGCACCCACCTCCCTTGTGGAGGCTTTGGGCTACATTCTAAGCCAACACTTACTGTCTTTGTTAATGCTGAAATTGGTTGCAAGTGTGTTTTCCATCCTTTTTTTCACATTGCAATTGATGGTAACAATAATGAACAGACTTTTTAAATGTTTATGACAAGGCTTTCTACTGGTACTGCCTCATTTTGCAAATGGACAAAGTATGAGGCAAGATTTAAGTACTCCCTGGTCATCACATTCCATCCTTTCAACTACTCTGTTCCAGGAAGCCAAACTCTATCCGGTTCCAGAGGCATGCAGTGCTGCACGATGAAGCCTGGTGTCCACTGTAGCAGTTACAGCCACACATGACATAAGCTGACTCTCAACAATACAGTGAAACTGGACTCCTATATCTAAAAGTACTCAAAAGGTAGCCAATTACTTTCCTGTCACAACTGAAACAGCCAGATGAAAAATAACTTTCTTTTCATACTTGGTCAAAACATAAATTCTTCAGACTAAAGAGTGTAGATGGCAGAGCATGATATATGAACAACCACAAAGCCATAAACTAGAACCATAAGCATAAAAAGAATGAAAAATCAAAGAGATCCACAACACTGCAAAGATACACAAAAGAAAACTACCAATGGTGTCCATCCAGCATGGTCTTTAACATTTGGGTCGTTTCCATTTTGCAAGAGGTATTCAACAGAAGGTATATCACCCTGGTAGAATAACGAAAAAATTAAAGGACATTAAAATATATCATGAATGAAATGTGGCTACTGAGGCTTTGTTTTAAAGATTCTGTCTTCTTCAAGTCAGACAAATATTTCCCCTTACACCCTGGCTGCTGCTTATTAACCAAGAAATATTATCTGTCTCTAAAGTCCGGAGATGCCAAGTCATTTCGTCTGTACTTTGATATTACTAGCAATCCATATTGAAAATTCAGTTCAAGATACAAAATGAAGACCTCTAGCCAGAGACTATCCTAAAATTCAAGTCATCATTTCATTTGCAAAAACATCATTTTGAACATACATGAAAATCATTTTTGAGCATTAAAATAAACAAAGCTGCTTACAGTCAACAAGCTAGTCAATGAAACCAACTGTTGAAACTGCCAAAAGTACCACTTTATTGGCAGTTACTCTATTTACCCTGAGTTGCTAATTTAGTTTATAGTCACTTTATCTGCACCAAAGGAATCGTCATGGCAGAAACAGTTGCTATGTTTGAAATCAGGACAGGGATTGAGAAACAGTCATACAGCACACAAAATTAGCATTTAATTTTCATCCACTGCTTTGAAACTAAAACCATTACCCATTATCAATTAACTAAACAGTAGGAAATGCAGCTTCCATCAAATTCATACTGCTCCTTAGCTTTCTCACTAGCTTTCTCTTCCTCCTAGACCAGTAAACTTGAGATCCATATAGTAACTTTTCAACAGGGGCTCACGAACACAGGGAGGGCACAAGGAAGAGAGGAAAAGAAAGAACAGCAGACGCATTACAGCATCAGAGCCTGGTGTCAAAGGAGTAAAACAAGATGTTAGAAAAAGAGAATTAAGATAAAGTAAAGGGCCAGCAGACAACATTCCTTCTCCTTTCGAGTTGTTAAGATATTTGCAATAACTAAATGACAAGAAAATTAAGTCTCCTTCCAATTCTGAGTTTTCTGTGTCTTGTGTATCATGATCCAACTAAATTCTAATATGGGTGAGTGGATTGAGGGAAGATGTAAAATGGTTTGGTCAATAAGATTCCCTCTGTTGCTAGCCTTTAGTGGAAGAAAGCTTTGGCAAAGGAGATAAAGCTGAGAATTAGCCTGCACATTCTCTCTAATCATGCCCTCCACCATGTTCTAACACCGCAACCCTTCTTTATATTCCTTTCCCCAGAAACACAATCTCCAAACTAAATACCACTGCAGTCTCATTAGCACATGCATTCCTTATTCCATGTGGATGCAAGGATCTGTCATCCATATGCCATACTTGATTACCTATTTAATCAAAGTATTGCTCGACTCTCAAAGCTTTTTTAAAAATCTCTAACTATAAAAAATATCACACACTCTTAAAACCAATGTAAAGCTTTAGGAAAAAGAATAACATCTATACATTGGGATGAAGTTTGTAAAACTCCCTTAAAATTATTATCAGTCATGGTAAACAAAAACCAAACCAGCTCTTTAGGGTAATGTAAGGGCGGGGAGGAGAGATTTGAGTTCATGGCAGAAAAAAAAGGCAAAATAAGAGACTTAGCCTACTTGAAAATGCTGGATAAATAAAATTTACATGCAAGTAAAACTATAAACATGTTGTATTCAATTCCTTCTTTAAGAAAGATTGCAATCTCCCAAAGCCAGGCCCAATACATTTTGTTTACTTTTTAACTCAAACATGAAACGATTCAGAATATTCTAGCTTTCTGAATGTAAATATACAGCACCATTATTATACGCATCCTACTGTGAAACCACATACCAGAATCTCTCATTCCTATCCAATTGCAACTCAGATCATTTACTTTTCTAAAACAAATCTGTACCTCTACTGGGTTAAGAATACAGAAGTTATTTAAGTTTCCTACCCACCCACCCACCCCCGCCCCCACTAGAGCATTTGTCTTGGCTTCATGGTTTTCTACTTAAAATAATTTTGTTGTTGTTGTTGAGACTGGGTCTATGACATAGAGTCTATGTAGTCCTGGCTGCCCTGACTCACCAAGTTCACTCAGAGATCTGCCTGTCTCTGACTCTCAAGTGGTGGTATTAAAAGTTTGCACCAACATTCCTGGCCCTAAATTTTATGTTTTACAATCTTTTTTTGAGGCATGGACCTATGTAACCCAGGTCAGCCAAGGATAATCTTGAACTTCTAATCCTCCTGTCCTGCATACATACAGAGTGTTGGGTATACAGCAACTAGAGTCACCACACCTAGCTTTCTGCACTGCTGGGAACCTAAGTCCTGCATACTAGATAAGCACTTGACCAACTGATCTACATCTTCAGCCCCTAAAATTTACTTTTCTCTTTCCATATTTGGCGCTACTTCTCAAATACAGAACATCTTCAGGTGGTAGTTTAAAGTCTTTTTTTAAAATCCATTTGCAAAATATATTAAAATGTTCTAAATTAACCAAATGACTAAATTTTAATAGCCTAAAAGAAAGTATTAAATACATTTCAACTGATTAAAATATTGACTATTCTGGGAATGGTTATACTACCAAAAATGATCCATAGACTCAATGAAATCCCCACCAAGATTTCAATGCAATCTTCATTGAAATAAAAAAGAAATAAAATGAAAGAGGGGCTAGAGAAATTCATTTGTTAAGCGTGCCTACTGCTCTTGCAAAGAACATAAGTTTGGTTTTCAACACTCATATCAGGAAGTTCACAACTGCCTACAACTCCAGCTACAGGTAATCCTATGCCCTCTTCTGGCCTCTTCAGGAACCTGCACTCATTTGCACACACACCCACATGCATACACATATGCATAAAACATGCACACACACACATGCATACACATATGTACATAAACAAATCTTGCTTAAAAAGTAATAGAAAAAAGAATCCTAAAATTCATCTGGAACCAGCAAAGACTCTACAGAGCCAAACAATCCTGAGCAAAAAGAATAATGCTGGAGGTACAAAAACAAACAAACACAGCTTAGTACTAATACCCAGTAACTAAAGCATGGTACTAGCACCCAAAGTCTCTCCCTCGCCCCCTCTCACACACATACACACACACACACACACACACACACACACACACACACACACACACACACACACACACACACACACACAGCATAGTGCTGACACAAAAACAGATCAAAAGGTTAAGAACCCAGTACACAGCTGCAGACACCTAGATTATGTCAAAGACACCAAAATATACAGAAATGAGAGACCTTCACTGAGTGATGCTTGGAAAAATCTATGTCCACATATGAGAGAACTAAACTAAATTTCCTAAATCTCACCCTGTACAAAATTCAATTCAAAATAGATCAAAGCATAGAATCTCTTAGAGGAAAAAACTAGGAAAACACTTCAGGAAACAGGAACAGCTAAGAAGTTCCTAAAAGAGATTAATCTGTCAGAAAATAATGCCAGGGACTGACGAATGGAACTGAAGAAAAACTAAAAAGCTTCTACAAAGAATCAAATGAAGACACACCTTACAGAAGGGAATAAAATTTTTGCTAATGTATGACAGAGGATTAATATCTACAACATATAAAAAACTCAAAAAAAATTACAAAGAATCAAACAACCTGGGGCTAGAGAGATAAATGGCTCAGCAGTTAAGAGTACTAGCTCATCTTCCAAAGGACCCAGGTTCAATTCCCAGCACCCACATGGTATCTCACAGCCATCTCTGTAACTCCAGTTCTGAGAGATTCAACACCCTCTTCGGGCCTGTGCAAACAGATATCTATATAGGCAAAATAACTATTCATATAAAATAAAAATAAACAAATCGTTAATGAAAGAAATGAAAGAACCCAATCAATAAATGAGCTAAAAATATGAACAATATCTCAAAATATCTCAAAAAGAATCTCAATATCTCAAAATATCTCAAAAATAAAGCACAAATGACCAATAAGTACGAAAAATCACTAGGTATCAGTGTTTAATTAAAATTAAAACATTGAGATTTCACCCCATCCTTGTGTGAAAAGAAAAAAATGCTGATAAGAATGGATGTAGAGAGGGGAACCCTTACATATTGCTGTTGTGAATATAAGTTAGTCCAATAACGGAAATCAGTTATCATCCTCAAATAGAAAGTGGGCCTGAGACAACTTAGTGGTCAAATGTGTCTGCCAACCATATCTTAACATGGGTTTAATATCGGAAAACAACATAGTGGAAGAGAATAAACTCCTGAAAGTTGTCCTCTTACCTCTACACACTTGCCTACCCACCTGCTCACACAAATAAACAAAGGCAAACACAAGACAAAGGAAAAAACTTAAAAATTATCCATTATGGATGGAATGAGTAGACCCCTATAAGATCATATATTGAAATGTTTGGTCCCTAGTTGGTACAACTGTTTGGGGAAAGATTGACACTGATGGGGAGTGTCACCAAGGGTGGGTTTTGAGGTTTAAAAACCAATGCCAAACCTAGTTAGTCAGTCTCTCTTTCTCCTCTCTGTCTCCCTCTCTCCAACTTTGGAATAAGATGTACTCTCTCAGCTACTTATCCAGTTCCAGCGCCATGTCTACCTCATTTGTGAATCCTAGATTTATATGGATTCTATATACACACATAAAATCATGTATGTATAATATGACATGAAAGTGGAAGCAAAACTGCCTAGGGAAATAGAGAGGACTAATGGGAGGTGGGAAGGAGAAAAGGGGAACAGAAGAAGAGCCTCAGTTTTTATTGTCAACTTGACACAACCTTAAGTCACCTGAAAGAGGGAACCTTGGCCAAAGACTTGCCTCAGAATGGCCTGTGGGAAATTGTCTTGACTGATGTGGGAGGACCCAGCTCACCAGGGATAGAACAATCCCAAGGCAGAATAGATAGACCTGGGCTGTATAAAAGTTCAGCATAAGCCAGAGCGCAAGTAAGCCAGCAAGCAGCACTCCTTCATGATTTCTGCCTGAGTTCCTGCCCTGTCCTAAATCATGAACAGTGACCCAGAGGTTAAGTAGAAACAAACTCTCTCCTCCCCAAGCTGATCTCGGTGGTGTTCACAGCAACAGGAAAGAAATTAGAACATAGATAGCTAAAGTATGTTAGATACTGTACGAAATCTCATTATGAAATTCACTACTATGTATAGCAAATATATAAAAAAGACTGCCCAGTTGAAACTTGAAACTATTTCCCTCAAAACCCTATTCCATACTTCCTGTACAAGTTAACACAATTTACTAACTTTTGTTCTGCTCTCAAGTTCCAAAGGAATTCAGAAAGCTCTACCAAGATACAAATTTGAATTCTTTTTAAATCTCCCTGAATATTGTATAGATTTATTGCCACACATCTACCCTACCTGCAAAATGAAAGTATCCCCAAAATTGTACACAAAAAAAACTGTCAAAACTTCTCCTATAATTCTTTATTAATGAACAAACAAAACAGAATAACCTAAGAAGTCCAGAAAACACTAGAAACAAATGAGAAATAAAAGCCACACGTGAAAGTCCAACAGGAATTGAGTGGCAGAATTAGAGACACGAGCAGGAGCAGACTCTGATTTCCTAGACCTCCTGCTCTGCTTTCACGTCACTTCTGAGTGTCATCAAAGGTAGGCCGTCTATTAACAGTCTACCCCTAAAACATACAGCTGATTAGCAAACTGCTGCTTGTTAGACCTCAGCTGCTTTCTCCTCCTAATACTTAAAAGTTTGTCTTATTTTCATCTTTCTACTTCATGTAAATTTAATATCATGCACATAAATAAAATTATGATAATTAGAAAGGGTCCACAGGAATGGGATGGTCTGCACTGGTACAAAATTTCCAGGAAATAAATGAACTCTGCTTCTTGCTGCTGTAAATGACTTTCTTCTCTAGCAGAATTATCCTTAGGAGAAGCACTCTCACTACCCACAACTTAAAAGAATAATTGTGATTTCCTTAAAGCATTGAAAAAGCATCAGTATTTATGAAAACTTTTTAAAAATTTTAAATGCTTTAGGTATTTTCAAGTAATACTTTACAGGCATAGAAATAAAGGAGTATGTACCCAAGTCAATTTATATATCTGCAACTTTGCAGTAAAAGGAAAGATTCTTTATATGGTCCCACATACTATTACTATGTGCACATTCCAGCAATATAAAGTAACTTTCCAAAAGCATGCAAATAGAATTATTTTCTATTAGATTGGCTCTTCAAAAATACCACAAAAAAAATCTTCATAAAAACTATAGGAAATTACAATCATGCACAATAAAACTTACTTACCCATCATAGCTAAGCTTTTCAGCTGAAACCAGATAGTTAAAACTTGGCCCCATTCAGCAATCAGATGTCATTTTATAAAGAGAGGACAAAATTACCTTTGGGAATGGAGTTCTACAATATGGTAAACAATTCTCTGGGTTCTTAGAATTATTCTTATGGAATAAAGTAAATCATGAATAGTCCTGACAACGCAGTGATACAAAAAGTTACTAGTATTACAAAGGGAGCGGTGGGTGACCGACTCAAGGAGCTACGTGCTCACTCCATGTGGTATTCCAGAAATAAAACCTTCAACATATCACAGGTCTGTTCTATACTTGCAGGTGTGTTCTATACTTTCTCATGATGCTAGTAGGAGGAAACAAACAGGACTGCCTAGAAGTATGAGCTGCAAAGCCATTTTCTGAAGCAGATCCTCTTAATGACTGTCTCTCTACCCTGAATTAGAATTCATTAGATTCTCAGCACCTTGCCTTCAGGTTGCCATCTTAACATCTGTTATGTATGCATGGCATTAGGAAATGTCAGCCTCTTACACTTCTCAGAAAACCCACTACTGAGGCATGAAGTACAAGCAAACGTTTCTCGGCCCCTTACCTTACTTTTGCAATACAGAAACAATTTACAGAAAGAAAGGTTTATTTTGCTCTTGGGGGCTTTGGTCCACTGTGGCACAAAGGTAACATAGAGCAATTCACATCATGGCAATTAGGAGGCAGAGAGGAGCAGAAACAACAGGAAAAAAAGGATATTCCAAGATATGCCTATAAGGATACACTCTCAGTGACCACTTCCTCTAAACAAGCCCTATGTTCCAGAGATCTACAGCAGCTCAACTGTCAGTTTAAAGATGGACTTATTCAATGGACTGGCCATACTTTAGGTGAAAGCCCTTACTATCTGCCTCAGAGACACACAGAACTGTGTTTACTAATAGCATTGGTGTTTTTAAAACAGAAGTTATTACCAGAGACTGGGGTATTGCTGTGACAGGCCTGACCATGTTGTTGTTTGGAGGAATACGGGAGCCTTGAGACGTCGGACTAGAAAAGTGATTGAATGCGTTAAGCAGTGCTTAATGGACCATCTTAGTAGGAGAACGAATGGTGGTGCTGAGGATGATGTGAAATGTGAGGCCCAACTTATATAGTTTCAGAGGCGAAGAATGTTACTGGCTGCCACATTCTTGTGCTATTTTAGCAAAGAATGTGACTGCTTTCTGCCCCATCCTAAAAATTTGTCAGCAGCTGAATTGTTTTGGATTAATGGCATTGACAAAGGAGATTTCAAGACAGTCTAGTGCTGACTCCACTGTGTGGCTATTAATGATCATGATTATATAGACCTACAATGAAAGTGAACACATGAAGCAAAGAGAAATATAAAATGTGCAATTTAAAGACAAAAGAGCACCAGGAAATGCAATGCTGGAGCCAAGACTGGTGCTCAATGAGATAAATTAAAAAAAAAAAAAAGCTTGATACTAAATGGAATAAAGGGACTGGCAACACCAAGGCAAGATACCACCCAGCTAAATCCTGCAACCTATAAAAGAAATAAACCTGAAGGATTTCCCTAGCCTAGAAAACCTCCACAAGTCAAAGCTTATGCAAATATAAATCATCAAGAGAGTTACATTTTAGCCTGAGCAGGCAGCAGAACTTGAAGGCTTTGGCCACATAGTTTTAGGGTCAAGAATAAAGGAAAGGAGTTGTGGAATCTTCCTCCTCCATTAAAGAAAGCCTTTGAGGCTAGGTATGTTGTAGGCCCTGCATGCAGTCCCAGAGAGGCCACTGTATGGAGTTGTAAAGGTGAAGCCTGGATTGGGCTGGAAACCCCAAAATTTTGGATATGTAGGGATCTCTATCAAGGAGAGCTGCAGACTGGATGTGGTGGCAGACCGCGAGAGAGAAGAGTGTTGCAGTCAACAAAATTGAAAGGAGCTGGAGTTCTGAAGAGCCTCAAACATGGAGATACAGAATATGGAGTCTGCTCTGCTGGGCTTCAGTTTAACAGTGGCCTTAATCATGGTGTCTCTTCACAGCCACAGAACAGTAGCTAAGAAAGAAGTTGGTACCAAAAAAACTGACAATCAAGATTAACTATCACAAGCACCATGAACTGTAGAAGCTCCAAATCTACCTGTGTGCTGTAGGGAACAGCAACAACCACAGCAGCAGCAACTCGGAGAAGCCTTACTATTTGACTTGCATAAACCCGCTACTTCTCCTTCTTTGCTTTGGCTGCTTTAAAGGTCACCAACTCTGAATTCACTGTGTAAAATGGACTCATTTCCCAGCTCCTTGTTTCATTTTATGGTAGCTTTAACATTAAGACTCACTCAAATCTTTTTCTGAAGAAGGTGGGCATGCAACTGAAATAAGACAGCAGAATTATAGTATTTGGCTTTCTCATATAGCTAGACAGTTCATTCTTACTACAAATGAGAAAATTAAGATGAAAACTAAAGAAAAACAATTTCTAATAAGAAAACTATGCTGATAAACCCACTAATATTTTTCTTTCTTCCTAGACAATGTCTATCAAGTCAAGCACAGAAGTTGAAAGCACAGCTACTTGGTAAAAGTGCTTGAATAAGTCCCTGTGTTTGTTTCCCAGAATTGTAAAAAACTAACAAAAATCAAACAGGTAGGAGTACACATTCAGCTCATAATAAAATTTTAAAAGAACATGATTATTAATGGTTTAAAAAACAATACAAATTAATGCATATTTAAGTGAAATAAATCAGAATCAATCAACTAATAGCAATAATATCTGATAATTGGGTTCAAGAACACAATACAGGCAACTTTAATTTGAGCAAGACTTTTCAAGTAAATGGTCTATTGAGAAAACATACACAATGCAATCATGAACACATCAATGAAGAAAAACCACCATGATACCATTATACCACTATTTTTTCTTATTCTACTGTGGCTTTTTTCCATGCCTAGAACAGAATATATAACCTAGTTTGTGGATGAGCTACCTGAATATGCATGTCAAGTTTTATTGGTTTACTTGTCTGCAGCTATTTCTGCTCTACAGTGATAGCTGACATATACTATATAGTTTGTAAAGTTGGATGAAACATAATAATTATTAACTAGCTTTGTCTAGTTAGCAATAAAAAATAGTACAATAGCGTATGTGTGGAGATTTTTTATTAATGTGACAAGATGACCAAAAGACTAATTTTCTAAATCAGGTTTAGCAGATTTCACCTGAAACATAACCAGATGTTAACTACAAAAATCCGAGTTGTCCTAAGAGTATAGGATCCCTATACCATTAGTGTAGCTAATGGAAGGGTTCCCTTACCCCAACCTCATCTCCATCTTCGATATTAAGGTCTTCAAGTCACTGGACATAAAGAGAGAACAGGATCTCCACTCCTTCCTCACTCCCTCTCTTGTCTTTCAATGATGAGGTGAACAGCTTTGTTCCATAACACACATCTACCATGACAAATTCAAAGCAACAGAACCTACTGGGCATGAACAGAAACTTCCAACACTGTGAGATAAATTAAATCTTTTCTCTTAATATCTCAAGTATTTGTTATAGTAACAGCAAACTGATACGGTCTCATTCCAAGATTTAGTTCAGAGTAGGTAGCCTACCTTAATAGAAGCAATATGAAGCAAAGTCTCTCCTCTGTGATTTCTCTTCCCGGCCATAACACTGGGTGACAGCTTCACTGTGGAGGGGCTTGGCATTATTTGTTCCTGAGTTGAATTATTCAGCAGAGGTGGGGGTGCACCTGGTGAAAGGCTGAGGGAGTCATCTGATATGTTACTGTTTCTCCTGAGTATGACATCAACTTGAAGTTGGTCTGAAGGCACTGCAGAACAGTCAACCAACAGAACATTTTCTGCAAGCACTGCTGGTTTAATGACACTTCTGCTGGGGCTCAGAACGTTGCTCCCACAATTCTTAGAAATAGGACTGGGAGGCCTGCTGCAGCCCTTGTGATTTTCATAACGCCGTACTGAACGAAGATCTTTTACACAGACCTTCTTCTCAGGCGTGTCTTCCCTCTTGCTCACAGTGTCTGGAGACACTATATGCTCAGCCAATGGTAAGAAGACTTCAGTCAATCCTCCAGAACATTCAGATTCTGCAGCAGAACCACTGGCTAATAAGTCTATTTCACCATTTACCTGTGGACTTTCCATAACTGGTGTTCGGCTATAGGAGACAACCCTCTCCTCCTTCAGTTCTTCTTTGGAATCAAATCTACTATTGTCTGTTTCTGGCCTTAAATTCCCTTCCTGGTTAATCTCAGCTGAAGATTTCTTCTGTTGCTTTTTTGCAGATGTTCTAGAAGCTGCTTTGGCCCTCTTAGAAACAACTTCAGGGGGACTTGTAGAGACAAAATCATATATGGAGGCAGCTCCTTGGGTTCTGCCACCCTCTGCCTTTCCAGGCTGGATTAGCATTGACTCTTCAGTCACCACATACCTAACCTTCTTCCTTCGAGGGCTGAACCACATTTTAATTGAATTCCTCTTCCTTTTTGCATTACCAAATAAATCTGCCCTAGATGTGTTGTCTTTGGGATCTGATAAAAAAAAAAAAAAGGAAAAGAAACATGCTATGAGGATTAATTTCTCCACCTTGAGCTACTGATGAATTTGACTTTTAGTTTTCCTAAGGACAGTCACCTTTTATTTCTCTACTCCTACACTACCAATTCTTAAGTGCCTAGAATTGCTTCCTTATAAACACATCTACCAGAGAAAAATCACACTAGGTACAGAAGAAGAAATGGAAAATAGTCTTTTTTCTTTTTTAATTTTACTAAGTAAGTAGTTTTTAACCCTGTAGGAATGTCACGCGCGGCCCTGCCTGACATCGCCAGCACTCAGGCTGTACCCTGAAGAAGCCACCACTTCTTCAGGTGTCACGGGAGCACAGTGAGTGCCAGGAAGACAGCAAACAGAAAAGGCCGCTGTAAGCAAAACTATGCTACAAGCAAAACTATGTAACGGAATAAGGGCAGATTCCCCACAGCTATTGCAATAATTTGCTCAATCTACGCAGTCTACACAGTGATACTGAGACAGAATCTTGGGAATCAAAACAATGAGAATGAGGTTTCCATTCACAGAGAGACTATACATCTAAATTCAACGAGGTCTTTTCTCTTCAGTGAGAAGTAGATTTTGAAATCCAGCCACTTCTAATACAATCTTGAGCCTAAAGAAAGGTCAAAATGAAATGTTCCCAGGGATTACTTCTTAAGAAGGCCTCAGGATTACAGACTTAAAGGTTAATCCTCAAGTAGTCTGTGAAAAGTTGTATTTAGTTTTAATTTATTATTTTAAATGCAGATAATGACATTTTCAACTAAAAAGGAGTCAAATCTTGATTTCTCGATGTTTATACTAATACAAGGTAGAACTGTACAGCTAAAGGGAAATTAAGGTATGTGAGCAACAATAACATATTCAATTGACTAAAAACCCCAAATCTAAAAAAAGTAAATTTCAACTTTAGCAGCATGCTTCCTAACTTATAAAAGAGCGAAAAGAGAGTACACAACTATGCAATTTATATGCATGTAATCATTTCACTAACTAAGGTGTACTGACATCTTTGCTCAGGGATTTTAATCACCTCTCTTGGTCCAACTAAGCAAGGATAACTGCAAACAATAACTGTAAATTCTGGATTTTATGCAGCATATCTAAGATAAAACTAAAACTCAAAACAACTCAGTTGTTAGAACATAAATCCTATTATTAACAGCTACAACTGTTTCATGGTTGAGTGCTTCTAAGCTTGATAAATTATCATATTCATTTCATGAAGAAAAACATTGGTCCTTCCTCTGCATAGCAAATTTCTTAATGATGACATTTAAAAGAATCTTATCCTCTGAATTTAAATATTTCAGAATATACTAAAAAATATCAAGAAACAGACATACATGTTACTAAGGAGGTGTTTAGCCAAGTTTCTTTTTTCTTAAAATTTAATAACAAGCATTGAAAAGAGAAGCAATTAGAAAATGTGGTTTCACTATCATTAATCTACATCAAAGGAGTATAATGATGTACATTGTGCGCTTTCCAAACTATTCTCTATTATAAGTTATACAACAGAAGTTGAGAAATCTGACTAGCTAGTTCCTTACTTAAAAAAAAAAAAATGAAAGGGAGGCACTCTGTTTACCATCTGTATAACAGTAACACCCTCACTGAAGAATAATTATTCTGTAAGTTAAGATGTACTTCGTTCTATTTAAAATAACAACAGCAATATGGCTATCCAAACGCTCCTCTCTTTCTATTATAAAGTCACAGCATATATAAAACACTGTGTAATCACTTCAGAAGGACTAGCATTTTTCTCCAAACTAGAGAGAGAAATGCAAACCGTCATTCTATGAAAGCCCAATCAATGTTCTTTATTTTAATGTCACCAGCACAGACTCGTTCCACAAAACTTGACCAGCACCTGCAAGGGCTGATTTAATATGGTGGGTTCAAGGGGAAAATAGAAACTTTAAATTTAACTCTACTCGTAGAAAACAGATTGTTATAAAGAATAAGCTAAAATTATCCATAAATGGCCATCAGGAAAATATGACAACCTCTTCTAAGTACAGTGAACCGAGAAAAATATGTCGAAATGTTTAGAAGCTCCTCTTTGCATGCTTCCTATAAATCAGCCTTCTTCATCTCTAGTGTATCATATGCCATGTCCATGATCTGACAAGTTCTTCCTAATTACCCACTTTAATTACAGTAATTGCACAGTTTGTAGTAAATGCAAGTAACAAGGTTCATTTGAAAGATAAATTATGAACTACAGGTTTTTTGTTTAAAGACAGAGCAAACGTGAGAACTGTTCATTCTACTTAGTTCAGCACTTTAACATGTGATCATTTAACAGTCACAGGATTTTGGAGTCAGCTGAGGCTTCAGGAATCACTCAGTCTGATGTCCTTGTCTTAAGGTGAGATCATTTTCTTACAAGAAAAGCAATCCTCACTTGTTCTAAATTCCTGATTCCATCTACTTATAAAACATTTTACCTTCTACCATTTAAATGTAGTTTTAGAAATACTTACTAGATAAACTAGCACAGGACCTCATTTAGTATATATAAACTATAAAGAAACAAAGGGAGCTACTAGAGGGACTTAAAACTGAATTGCCCCTCAGAGCTGGCTTGTTTTGAGAAGACTTAGGGAAAAGTTGAAAGTAATACAACTTAAAATAGGAAAAAAAAATTATACTACAAAAACAGAGGTATATTCAGTAAATTTCTCTAACATTTCTGTGATTTCCGTCAAGGTAGCAAAGGCACACTGTCGGTTTTATTTTCTTCTAAAGATTACTTTACATGTGTGTGCACACTCGAGCCTGTACATGCGGGAAGGCCAGAGGAGGCTGTTAGATCTCTCGGAGCTGGAATCACAGGTATTTACATCATGTTTAGTTTGCAGTGTGGGTGCTGGAGATCTGAACTCTAGTCCAACTTAATTCAACAAATTTAGCAAATACTTACCAAACCAACAAATGTTCAAAATAGGAAAACAGTAAGAACATATTCTAAAAGGGGTCAGGTCCCACCCTGAACATTGTTCAAAACTCAAATTTTCCACTGTCCACAAAAACAAAAACTATACTATGATTCAAACACCCATCAGCACAATAAATTTCTAGGAACCTTATTTCTTTTTGTACCCCAAGGTACCTAACACAGCGAGCCACTGAGAGTGCAATTAGCTTACAAAGACCAGACCAGCCTCCTCCCATTTAATCACCATTAAAAATGTCAATTTATGCATTAAACTGTGAACTTCCTTCTACTCTCTAAGTCCATATGCAGAAACTATAACTAATATGGGGTACCCAAAATGGAATCTTAATTAAAGTCTATATTAGACAGACTCACCCAAGAGGAAGCTGCTCTGGCGTGGATACCCTAACGCAGTATGAGGACATGAGGTGAACATGAGCACAAGCTATGGATCTCAGAGAGAAAGGACACTTCTGAAGCTAAACTTCAAGCCTCCAGAATGAGACAGTTTCTTTTACTTAAGCCATCTGGTTTGTCACTCACTGTTACAGCATCTGCTATAACTTAAAACACTATTATAAAATAATTATAAAAGAGTCAAGATAAAATATGACAATCTCAAATTAGAAACCTCCATTTCAGGGCTTGGCCAATAATCTAAGCAATCAGACATACCCATAAGAATCTAATGAAAGCAACTCTCAGAGACATATATATTGTTCATACTGTCTAAGTAATGACTCATTGATTCTTCTCCATTCCCAACTCTGACACCGCCAAAGACACATGGAAATCACTACACCAATTTAAAGTACATATGAGGGGAAGACAGAGGTCAATTAAATCATACATACAATCTTTTCAACTACCAAATACATACCATCACACACTGTTCTTGAGGAAAAAAGCATTCAGATGAACTAATGACAATTCTTTTCTCAATGCAATCTTTTTCCTTTTTAGGAAATCAATATTTTTATTGATAAAATATAAATTTTATCAATATGTATATGTGCACGAATACAAGTACCCACAGAAGCCAGGAGTCAGATCCTCTGGTGATGGAGGTATAGAAAGCAACAACTGGCTGGCCTAAGTACTAGAATTGAACTCAGGGCCGCTGCAAGAGTAGTATGTGCTCTTAACTGCTGAACCACTCAATACAGTCCTTTTTATAATCTTGTTTTTCTTTTATATTTTTTGAAATTATATCGTTTCCCTTTCCTCCCTTCAATCCCTCCTAATTATCCTCCCACCTTGCTTTCTCTCAAATTCATGGCCTCTTTCTGTTCTGACGTAAGCGCGCGCACACACACACACAGAGCTGTTATTCATATAATAAATTACATAAACATATACATGCTGCCCAAACAAAGCCAGAACCACTGACACCAATAGACATGCTAGCACAAAGGAGAAAAACCTCATGAAGCCTCAAACTTAAACAAAGAACTACAGAATAATGAATGCTGGGAGCTAGAGAAATGTCCTCCAAGTGGTTATCTAATACAGAGTAGTCAGCTCTGAAATCAATGCATTAAGAGATTTACAACCATAATGCTTTTTAAAGCAAGTACTTTACAAAATATATGTACAGACATGTATACCATTATCTCATAGTACTACTATAACACATTTCATCATTAAAAAATAGAGTCTAATACAATGACCAAATAACTAAATGTAAACACAAGTTTACATTTATGACTTACATTCTTAAAAATACAGACATGTTGTCAACAATACTTAAAATCATTTGACTTGTTTAATTTTGTTCAATCAACTTTACTAGGAGTTAACACACTAACATATCAGAATCCAGAGAACAAAGGACATAAAAACAGAAAAAAAGCCAACAATTTCATATTACCATTATCAATCTTTTGTGGCATCCTGCCAGACAGGGTCTCCTATAAATACATGCTAAAATGATATGCTTTGGTCAATGAAAATACAACTCCAACACCCAATTATAAAAATTCAAAACACTTTAGTTTCTTTTCACAGCCAATTAGTTCTCAGCAGAAGGCACAATGGGAAGACATATAGTTAATACACAGAGTCTAAGAACAATTTGAAAAACATTAACCCCCATTTAAATAGAAAAGAAAATGAGCATTAGATTTTTGCTCTTTCAAAATGTATACGTAATTAATTCAGTCTAGAAAAGTGATCCTTGCAAGAATATTGTATTCTATCTTGTAACAGGATACTTAAGTGAATTAAGCACTATTATAAATAAAGTTACTATAGCATATATAATCTACAGAAATTATCCTAACTGCAAAAAGCAGTCAGTGTGAAGTGAGACTCTCTGGACTGACACCAAGAAATGAGTACTATTTCTCTTGCTTCTTGTATTAACTATACATGTGACTATAGGCAAGAGCATTTAACTTCTCTGGACCTTGGCACCTCATCTATAAAGCTGAGACTTAATTATCTCATTTCTCAAAATAACGTTTAAAAAAAAACCCTACTAATCTTAAGATCTGAGCTACACCATTCAGAACTCTTTATCCATTCCCCCTTCATGTAGTCATTACCATTACTAATTTGTCCACCCTTTAACAAAAGAATGGCAGCATATTACTCACCTGAAAGTTTATTGTCATGTAGCAAATTTCGAAGTTTACTATAAAGCTGGATCATGCTGTCCAATTGTCTGTTTGTCCTGAGGTCTAGGATCCAGGCTGGGGTGTAACACACTGGGCATCCTGATCCAACACAGTCACTTATACAAACACTTAAAAAAAATTAAAAGAAAATTCAGCAGAATCTGAACTCCAAACACGAGAGCATATGAACAGAAAGGAAACAGCGGTTGTTTCCCATAGTATGGTAAAGCAGTGTGCTTTGAGAATAGGGTATGCACATATATGTAAAGTCTGATCAATTTACTATGATGAGACATTATTTAGCATGACAATCTGCCTAATTTTTCCCAGCAAACAAGTCTATGGTTCCTAAGGGTAAAGCTATAGAGATGTGAATAGTCTCAATATAAAGGACTATGGACCAAACCTCTAACCAATATAAATCCTTCTCCCGTTAGGAATGTGTGCTTAGAGACTATGACTGACACATAACAAGTCCCCCTGACAGACTCCCTGTTGAGTGCTTGGTCCCCAACCAGCGCTATTTGGGGAGGTAGATAAAACTTTAACGAGTGGACCTACCTACAGATGTCACTGCAGGTTATAGCTAGTGCTAATCCTCCATCCTTCCTGTTTCCTGGCCACCATGGCAGACCATCTACCTCCACGCGCTCCTACCACCACGCCCCTTTTTCACAAGGTTTTTCTCACAAAACCTTTGAAGGATAAACATACCAAGCACTTGGCTTATTATACTAACTCCAAGAAGCAAAACTGGTGTTTAAGCACCAAATTCACCAAAGCCCAGCACTAAGCACTGTACCTGAACCCTGAGACCCTGAGCTCAAAGAAACCTTTCCTCAGATAACTTATGGCAGGTAGGTATTCTGGCACAATGACAAAGAGGCTGACCAATAGACACCCATCAATGCTGAAGTCAGCTATTCTGTCACAGCAAGGGAAAACCTCATTAACAACCCACAAGAAACCCGGCAAAAACTGTCTCCCGCACAGCCTTCAGAGGGAACAAATTCTACCAAGATATATCAGAATTTGACTTTCTGATCTACAACAATAAATGTTTACTGTTTTAAGTCATCCGACCTTGGAAATATAAGAACTAGACTTCAATAAATTTTGAGAGATTATTGCCTCAGTCATTCAAAACTGGAATATTCAAGGACATATCAGAATTTTAGAATTACGTCAAAGGCATTGCTGCATTTCCAAAACCTTAGCAGAGCTACTTCCTTTGGAATGCTGGACACTCCCCTCTGAGCTTTATTTCTTAGTTGTAAATAAAAACTGTTCTAAAGATAACATAGAGACATCACAATTACATCAAAGTGCACATCTGGACAGGCGTCACGATTCCATCACTGCAGCAGGGCAGTGGTGGCGCACGCCTTTAATCCCAGCACTCCTCAGGAGGCAGAGGCAGGCGGATCTCTGTGAGTTCGAGACCAGCCTGGTCTGCAAGAGCTAGTTCTAGGACAGGCTCCAAAGCTGCAGAGAAACCCTGTCTCGAAAATCCAAAAAAACAAAACAAAAAAGATCCACCAGTGCACATCAGGCTCTATCTACTTACCTACAGAAGATGTGCTCACATCCTCCTAAGCACACAGGTTCCTTCAGAAGATTAGCGCTGAATGAAGAAAGAAAGATACGTCATTGTTACATAAACATTTCCTGCCCAATAAGTTACACACCCAAGACTTAACATGATCTTCTTTCTCTCTTCATTAAAGCAGAAAATATTAAGAAAACATTTATTGCAAAGGCTTTAATTCTGCTGGTTAAATACCCCATGGACATACTTGTATTCAAATAGCAATTGTCATCATGATGATTTTAGTACTTTTTCTTTTTTGTTTTATTTTTTGTTTTTGAGACACGGTTTCTCTGTAGCTTTGGAGCCTATCCTGGAAACTAGCTCTTGTAGACCAGGCTGGCCTCGAAATCACAGAGATCAGCCTGCCTCTGACTCCTGAGTCCTGGAATTAAAGGCGTGTGCCACCACTGCCCAGCTAATTTTAGTACTTTTTATAACATATCTGTTGAGAGGTTAGGAAAAGGGACCAGTGTTGAAGCACCTCCCAACTTCCTCTTTCAACAGCTAAGGTACATCTTCCCTGACTACCTTGAAGTGAACCCTATAAATCTAAAATGGGGCCTGCCATCCAATGAGACATTTCTCAGAATGAAGAGGGGTTCTTAACTGGATAGACTGTTGGGACCAGGGATAAAAACCAGAACTGTCCCAGAAAACTAGGACATTGGAACACCTTGACCATAATAACACAGGGCTTTCCATTTAAAAACAACAAACAAACAAAAACCTAATAGTTTGCTATTAAGGAGTCATCTACTTTTATACAAGCTTTGACCAAACATGATCACTCTTTCAGTTCACAGGTAGGTGACTTTTAAACAATTCCAGACAGAAACCGAGCTGGCAGTCTTCAGATTGAAGGAGATTCAATACATTGAGAGAAGAGAGGCAGAAGCAAAACCTCCCTAGTGCTGTCCATCAGAATTCCTGCTGCCTCTGAAGTCATGGGAAAAGACAGGCTCTTCCTGATAGACAGATGCGAAGCCCTGACAATCAGCGGGGTAATAAAAACATCAAGAGCACAGCACACAAATAAAGCCCTTAAAGGATGACCACTTACTGCACTTGGCTTATTATACCAACCGCAAGACCTTAAGGTGTTTACACCATTATTATTCAGTTACTTATCAGTAAAACACAATTCTCTGCATTTCTGGAAACATCAAACGTTTCACATTGTACATTTAACAGATATGTACATTAAGGTGAAATGGAGCTTTTGGGAAGGGGCTAAGAAGAAAGTACACAGCCCCAATACTCTCAAGTTACTAAAAATGCTACTTACTGACATTATAAAAGTATTACTTTCAAAAACTCACAAAACCTCATTTTTTGATCACACTACATAGAACTTTAAGGCTTTGAAAAAAAATTTAAGAGGATACCAAAAAATAGAAGGATCTCCCATGCTCTTGGATTGGTAGGATCAACATAGTAAAAATGGCAATTCTACCAAAGACAATCTATAGATTCAATGCAATCCCTATCAAAATCCCAACAAAATTCTTCACAGACCTTGAGAGAACAATAATCAACTTTATATGAAAAAACAAAAAACCCAGGATAGCCAAACAATCCATACAATAAAAGTACTGCCGGAGGCATTACCATCCCTGACTTCAACTCTATTACAGAGCTACAGTAATGAAAATAAACAGCTTGGTATTGGCATAAAAACAGAGACGGTGACCAATGGAATCGAATCAAAGACCCGGATATTAATCCACAAACCTATGAACACCTGATTTTCGACAAAGGAGCTAAAATTATACAATGGAAGAAAGAAAGCATCTTTAACAAATGGTGCTGGTATAACTGGATGTCAACCGGTAGAAGAATGAAAATAGATCCATATCTATCACCATGCACAAAACTCAAGTCCAGATGGATTAAAGACCTCAATATAAATCTGACCACACTGAACCTGATAGAAGAGAAAGTGGGAAGTAGTCTGCAACACATGGGCACAAAAGACCACTTCCTACGTATAACCCCAGTAGCACAGACAGTAAGAGCAACAATGAATAAATGGGACCTCCTGAAACTGAGAAGCTTCTGTAAAGCAAAGGACACTGTCATTAAGACAAAAAGGCAACCTACTGAATGGGAGAATATCTTCACCAACCCCACATCAGACAAAGGCCTGATCTCCAAAATATACAAAGAACTCAAGAAACTAGACATTAAAATTCTGAATAACTCAATTAAAAAATGGGGTACTGAACTGAACAGAGAATTCTCAACAGAAGAAGTTCGAATGGCCAAAAGGTACTTAAGGTCATGTTCAACTTCCTTAGCAATCAGGGAAATGCAAATCAAAACAACTTTGAGATACCATCTTACACCTGTCAGAATGGCTCAAATAAAACACACCAATGATAACCTATGCTGGAGAGGATGTGGAGTAAGGAGAACACTCATCCATTGCTGGTGGGAATGCAAACTTGTGCAACCACTTTGGAAATCAGTGTGGCGGTTTCTCAGGAAATTGGGAGTCAACCTACCTCAGGATCCAGCAATACCACTCTTGGGAATATACCCAAGAGATGCCCAATCATACTACAAAACATTTGTTCAACTATATTCATAGCAGCATTATTTGTAATAGCCAGAACCTGGAAACAACCTAGGTGCCCCTCAAAGGAAGAATGGATAAAGAAAGTGTGGAACATATACACATTAGAGTTCTACTCAGCTAAAAACAATGACATCTTGAATTTCGCATGCAAATGGATGGAAATAAAAAGCACTATCCTGAGTAAGATAACCCAGACCCCAAAAGATGAATATGGCATGTACTCACTCATTAGTGGATTCTAGCCATAAACAAAGAACATTGAGCCTATAGTTCGCGATCCTAGAGAAGCTAAATAATAAGGTGAACCCAAAGAAAAACATATACAGATCCTCCTGGAAATTGGAAGCAAACAAGATTGCCAGGCAAAAGCTGGGAGCATGGGGGTGGGGGTGGTGTGAAGGAAGGGGAGAGGGGGAGAGAGATGGGAGACAGGGAGGATTGGGGAGAGCTTGGTGGAGTGGGATGGTTGAGATGGAGGAAGGGTGAATATAGGATCAGGGAGGAAGGGCGGCTATAGGAGCAGGGAAGAAGATATCTTAATTAAGGGAGCCATTTTAGGGTTGGCAAGAGACTTGGCTGTAGAGGGGTTCCCAGGTGTCCAAGGGGATGTCCCCAGCTAGGTCCTTGGGCAGTAGAGGAGAGGGTGCCTGAACTGGCCTTATCCCATAGCCACACAGACGAAAATCTTGAATATCACCATAGAACCTTCGTCCGGCGATGGATGGAGGTAGAGACAGAGGCCCACATCGGAGCACTGGACTGAGCTCCCAAGGTCCAGTTGAAGAGCAGAAAGAGGAAGAAGATGAACAAGGAAGTCAGGACCGCGAGGGGTTCATCCACCCACTGAGACAGTGTGACTGATCTAATGGGAGCTCACCAAGGCCAGCTGGACCAGGACTGAATGAGCATGTGATCAAACCGGACTCTCTGAATGTGGCTGACAATGGGGGATGAGAAGCCAATGATAATGGCACTGGGATTTGTCTCTACTGCATGTACTGGCTTTTTGGGATCCTAGTCTGTTTGGATGCACACCTTCCTAGGCCTGGATGGAGAGGGGAGGGCCTTGGACTTCCCAGAGATCAGGGTACCCTGCCCTCTCTCAGGACTGGAGGGAGGGAGGGTGAGTGGGGGAGCAGGAGGGAAATGGGAGGAGGGGAGGAAGTGGAAATTTTGAATGGTATTATTTATAAAGCAATAAAAATTTTAAATAAAAAGAAACAATAGAGCCTTACTAACAAGATACACAGTCTTGCCAAGGAGAAGAGAGAGAATCACTTGAGGGTGTGGCCACTGGTAGGTTTCCCTTGCCCCAGTGCACAGCCCCACACCCATGCACATAAGGGAAGCACTAATGGAATTAATAAGCTGAAAGAAAAAAGTTAAAGAGATGATGTTGGAAGCAGGGTAGATTGGGAGAGTGTAGGAAGAACTGGAGGGGAAAATAGGGGATAACTATGATCATATTTCATTGTATATATGTATGAAATCCTCAAAACTAAAGATAAACGTTTAAAAAGCAAAATGTCTTTGCTGCCTTAAAGGCCCCAGGATGAAACTATTTGAAAATTTCAAAATATGAAAAAGAATTCCAATTAAAATGCCATACATACTGTTTAAAAAGAAGTCAGCACATAGGACTTTTCAAAGGTTGTAAGAGGTTTGAAAGACTAGGGGAATGAAGACTTAATTAATAATGGGAAATTACTTTGGACTTTGAATGCTATACCTAGTCACCTTCTACAGTGCAAGGTTAATACAGAATAAGAAAATTCAGCTTTAAAAGTTAGAAGAAAAGAAGTAATATCTAAACTAGGAAACCTAGAAAAGGGGATATAAATGTTATTTGGAAACCTAGAGGTAAAAAGTAAATTGAACCCAAATTGTAGAACTCAGGAATGATGAGAGATAAAGAACACATTCACTGCATGCTTTTACCATTGTCGTCTATGTTCATGCATAAGCCTGGTAAAAATACTCACTCCAGTACTGCGTGTTACTACAAAGGAAAACAAGCAACTTAAACCTTTAGCAGTAAGGTAATAACTAAGCTATTACTTCATGTATAGTATCGTCTCATATGAAGGCACACACAGAAAATCTCTTAAAGGATACACAAGCACTGATGATCTTGAGTTACCAGACAAGATTCCACCTTATCATTCCCTCAGGAATATCATTTTAAATTAGACATTTTACCATGAAAGTGCCCTTCAGAATCTGGTAAGAACAATGCCATGCAGTATGACCTTTCTTGTTGCTCCCAGCAGAAGCTCTGCCATGGTTGGGCCAGTGTCTATGACAATTCCCACATATTCTGCATCCAGCTCTAGCTCCCAACTTTGCCTAAACACTTCTCCAAGTCTAGAATGCACTTCCTTCTATACAACAAATATGAACATCTGACACTCTCAACACACTATTCAAACACTATACGGGAACATAAGAAAAATGACACTAAACAGATAAGCAGAGAACTTTGTGGACTTCATACAATTACCAGGCATGTAAAAAACACTCAACTGACTCTGTCATTCCTTCCTAAAGGACTTGCAATCTACTGGGGTATTATATAAACAAATGAATATAAGACTTAAGGGAGATACAAAATGTTCTAAAGTTCCAAAGAGCAGCAATGTCATCTAATTGGGGCTCTGAAATTGAATGCTGAAAACACTTTTATTTTAACTGCCAGATTCCCATTTCCTTATTTCCAAATTCACATCCCCCAACTCTTACACTCTTTCTGCCTCTTCTTCCACGGGGTTCCCTGAACCCTGAGGGGTGGGATTTGATGGATGAGACAACCTATTTTGGGCCGAGGCAAGGTGTTTACTCTCTGCATATTGCCTGGTTGTGGGTGTTCACATCTGCTGCAGAAAGGAAGCTTCTCTAATGTTGGCTGAGCAAGGCAGTGATCTGCTTCCTTGGCAGGAGTCTCTTTGTGACGATTACATATGTCAGAAATAGACAAATCAAGCGGGAAAACTTTAAATTTGTATTTAATTGTTAGTGTCAGCAAATGTTGAACGAGTGAGGCAATTATAGCAAAAGTAAATGCACAAGAGAATTTCAGTAATGACTAATTATAGTAGATCCTATCCTAGGAGAAGCTGATATACACAAGCCCCAGTGACCACCAGGTAGACCTGACCCAACAGTGTTATGTCTGTCTTCTCTTCCCTTCCCTCCAAAGTAAAACAACATCTAAGCAACTGCTGCTCTGGCTCTTTAAAAGCCTCATCCCTTTCATCTCACATTCGAATGCTGGATTTCAAGGCTCACAGCTAGGCCTTCCTCTCTTCCCTTCTCATCTCTAGAAATAGACTTCAATCACATGGAAGTAACTCTTGCATGTATCCATTGCCACTCTCTAATGTGTCCTCTGAGCCTAGACCTGCTTACCAGTAATACCTTCGCTAGGGGTTTAAGGGACAGAAGAAAGGGCATCCAGCTGCCCTCAGTGGCACGCACCAGCAGTCCCACCACTAGGCAGGCCGAGGAGTGAGAATCTGTGAGTCTGAGACCAACCTGAGCAACACAATGAGACTCTGTTTTAAAATTAAGTAAAATAAAAGGTGTCCATGTGTCTAATAAGCCCTCTATAACACCAGCTGGACCCTCATCCATAAGGGGACTGCATATACGGTAGTTTTAATTCTGAATCTCAGAAGTCAGACTGATCTACGCGTACAGCGGCCTTGAGGCCTTAACCACTGTTCAGTATTGGTAATTAACACTAGAAACCAAAGAAGGATTCTCTTGTGCTCTTGGTGTAATAAGTAGGTCATTTTGGTATCACTACTTTGAAACTGGGACCTAGTTGACCTAGTTTTCTTCATTCATTATTTTAACATTAAGAAACATTATATCTGGCACTGTGACTAAAAACATGAACCTATCTTTATGAGCACTATACCATAATTGAAGGAGGCAGACATCGAGTAAGTAAGTAAAATAACACATAAATAAATTCCATGACTAAATGAATTCTAGACTGGAGGATATAATGCAAACTGGACACTATCTGTGTCCCTCTTTACATATATGTTAAATTTTTATTAAAAGCTTTAAACAGTGCTGACAATTATGAAATCTGTAAATTGGAGACAGCTTTAAAAGTCAGTTCATTTACATTCATCATTTGATAGCTAAGGACACCAGAATTCTAGGAGGCCACATGAATAGCTTTCCTTAAGTTAGCTGTGCTAGCTCATTTTTGTTTTTGTTTTTTTAATTGTCAATTAGGTACAGTCAAGGGAACTTCAATTGAAAAACCACTTTATCAGATTGGCTATTGTGGTGACTGACAAGTGACATGGAAATCCCAGGTCACTGTGGGCAGCACCATCCTTGGCAGCTGGGCCTGGGCTAGATAAGTGAGTCAGCTAAGTTCTGGTTACAGAGCAGGCAGTATCCCATAGTTTCTGCTTCAGTTCCCACTTCTAATTTCCTGTCTTGAGTTTCCTGCCCTGGTCTCCCTTGGAGAGGGATCCTTACCTAGAAATATAATCTGAAATAAATCCTTTTCTCCCCAAACTGTTTTTGGTCATGGCGTTAATCACAACAGGGAAGCAACTGGAGCATTAATTATGCAAACGCTGTGTTGTTAGGCTCTTATCCCTCAGAGGTCTAAGCGGCCTTACCTCCCAGATCATCCCACCCACTCTCATGATCCTATCATTCTTAGCACACAAATCATTTGCTAATATCCCACCGTCTCCACCACTGTCGCCAACAGCTCTATTAATAAAAACCTACCCACATCTCAAAGGTACAACTGTAAGGCCCGTGTGGCTTTCCTCCACCATAGCGACCTAAGGCCTTGGGCCTTCATCATCACCTACCCTGAACTGTGTCTCCCCACACACCTTAAAATTGAGCACATATGCCTCACGGGTAGAAAATGCATTGCCGATACTATGCTTTGGTGATTTCTTGTTCGAATGAATAACCAACCAGTGCCATTGCTAACCAGAAGGAGCAATCATCCTATTTAAGGATCACTGGCCTATAAGAATCACTCTGAAGACTCAAAACTCCTAAAGAAAGGCCAAAGTTCAGTGCTGTAGTCAGTAAATCTATACTTTATTTTAGGAACATTCATATGCCATTTAGTATAAAACAGGCACTCTTATTAACATTAGGTAAACAATGAAGTAAACAGAGAGTATAATAACACTGATCCAAGATCTGAAAAAGCTGTGCGGATTGGGATGACGGGTGTCTATCCAATAATGTCTTCTGATTTGTGTGTATACTTTCAAGCGTGGTGTACATATGTGTGGCATATGCATATGCAGGCACACACAGAGGCCAGAGCTAATGCTAGGATAGCATCCTCAATCATCTCACTACTTTTTGAGACAATCTTCCTTCACCTGGAGACAACCATTTCAGCCAGACGGTCTCCCTCCACTCCGCCCCCACACTGGGGTTATAGATGTGCAGAACCAACCTCACATTTATGTGGAAGGTGGGATCTGAATTCAGGTCTTCATGCCTGTACAGCAAACACTTTAGCCATTGAACAACCCACCCTGCCCCTAGAATCCATGTATAGTGCTGTAATCCCAGAACTCTCATGACTGAGGCAGTAAGATCTCCAAGTTTAAAGTCCCCATGGACTACATAGCATGATCCTGTACTTCAACCCTCTCCCCCAAAAAAGACATAAGAGAAAGCCAAGTTCACATATAAATTCAGGTGGCTGAGTCAAGAGGATCACTATGTGTCTGAGGGCACCCTGGGTACAGTGAGTACCAAGAACCACAGAGTGAGAATGTCTCAAAAGACACATGTGTATGGGCACACACATATATGTATACACACTTACATGTAAAATAAACTTTTGTCTTTTAAGAATAACTTGAAAAAAGAAAACCAACTATCTTCAAAGTTATTACTTTTAATATTCTCTAAAGTGACATGAAAAGCTCAAAATACAATTGGCATAAAAAGCCCAACCAACCCTCCCCACCCCAAAAATATGCCAGGAAGTACCTAATTAATTTTAATTCACAAAGAGCACCACAGGAAGGACACCTGGAGCTTTGACAAGGCAGTTCCTATATGCATTTCCTGCTTCCCTCAAAACACCCAGGAACTCTCCTTTCTGGCAGCCTCTAACAACAAGGTCTTCCGGCCTCCTTTTCCCCAAGGTTTAAATAGCTTCTGTTTGGTTGTGAGGCTTGGCCCTAATACAAATGTCACATATAACCTCTTGAACAGTTTACTTTCACCAGCTTCTCCTTGAAGCCAGAATCATGTTAAAGGTCAGGAAAGGATGCCCTGGATGTAGCCATTCCACTGCAAGAGCAAGTCTTGCTTTGCTACAAAACAGATCCAATGTGCTACACAAGACAGGTGACAGCTGGGAGCACCAGATAGATGACAGCTGCAAGCGGAATGTGAGGGTAATCGGGGTAATCATCACCAGCCTACTGCGGAGAACTCTGAAGCTCTGTAAAAGGACATACACAATTCCAAATAACATGACACTCTGGATGATGGTGAGCTGAAGCAAGCCGCAGACCACCCTGGGTTGCTCTTTTCTAAAATGGGGCGGGGGGTGGGGGGCAGAGAGCTTGAGAGACAGCAAAATGGAAAAAGAAAAGCACTCCCAATGTGATACAGGCCATTTCCTCTGCACTATAAAACTGTATGCCCAAAGGGTCTTTAAACAAGTTTCCTTTGTAAAAACTGAGTCTGAAGTGGGCATAGCAGCACACATCCATAATCCTAGTGTTAAGGAGGTGACAGCAGCAGAGGGCTGCATGCAGGATGGCAAGGGCATAGAACATCTTCCCAGCAAACCCAGGCTACCCAGCAAGTCGCTGTATCAACAGAAAAAAACAAAACAAAACAAAAAAACATAAAATTGTTTGGAAGGCTGTTGCCTCTGGTCCAAATCAAGTCAGCAGCCTGCTTTTCTACAGCCTTCGAATAAAAACATTTTTATATTTTTGTTTTGATTTGGTTTTGAGACGGGGTCTCATTATGTAACCCTGGCTGGCCTGCATCTGTATGTACAAGAGGCTGGCCAGAGACTCGGAGAGCCGTCTGACTGTGTCCGCCTCCAGGGAGCTCAGGTAAAGGCATAAGCCACCTTCTTAAAGAAACAAAGAAAGTGGACTCTTTGGGACTGCAAACCTAAGTGATATTTGCTGACACTTCAGAGGAAAAAAATTACACCCTCGAATAGTTAAATTTAGCTCATCTACCACATACTAGGTTCATACACAAAGAGTAATAAAAGGGGCGAGGGGGAGGAAGAAGTCCAGTGTTCTCTGGCCAACTGGATGGGAGATATTTAAGTCTGGCCTAACTCCTGCTGTCTGTCTTCAGGCTCTTGCCTCTTATGGTAAGCTCGCTTAATTTAGATGGTAAAGAAATAGTTGGCAGGTGGTAAACAGGGAAACTGCTTAATTTTAGGACAATCTATAGATTGGGTACACTTTACCTAGTATATCAAAATGGTTCACCACCTTTTTGTAACCACTTATGATAATCACCACAGGAAAACGATTTACATGGATAATTACATTTAGTTTTCTTTTTTCCTCTCCCAAATAGAAGGTTTGGAATCCCTGAGGCGGAGTGACAGAAACACTGGGGGGTTTGTCTGCTTTGCTTACTAATGACTTCTTACTCAGAAGCCATAATGGTATGCCTTAAGTGTTCGATAAATGTTCATTATTAACACATGAATGAACAAATCAGTACCACTGAGGTATAGAGAGGATCAAAGATGTGGCAGGAGCCTGAGCTTCAGTGGTCTGACACATTCTAAGTGAAATGCTGTTTCCATCTAAGTGTCTGCCCTTGGTTCGAATGTTTAAAGTGTGAGCCAGCATTGGCTTCTGCTATTGCGACTAGAAGTACAGTTTCAGATAATGTCTATGCCCAGAAGGATGACCCGTATGCTTCAGAGAAAAAAAAAAAAGAGCACAACCCAGAATGTCTTCATGCTAACAAAACCGCCAGTTTTCTAAGGAATGTTTTGTCATTCTTTCGAACACTAACATTTTGCAAATAATAAATAATAATGTTAAGTGCAAAATTCGGTATCAATTAAGTCTGACTTTAAAAAAAAAAAAAGTTGCTGTTTAACACTGCAGTAACTCAGCACTAGAGGCTGAAGGTTCAACATTCAGTACTTCCAAAGAGAAAAATGGGAGAAGGGCACTTCCGGGGTCGTATTCAACAAACAGCTACAGGTAAGGAAGTACTACTCAAGAAGGTGTTTTGGACCGAATAAAATCCTTGATAGGGCGTGTTGGAGAACACTGGTACAATGCCTTAATCCTCCAACTAAGGAAAAACCGCGATGCCCACCGCCCTGCAGCCATCAAACTACCTCTAGCCAGGTCACCATCCCGGCCGCCCGCTCTCCCACACGCTCTCAAAGGGGCTGTCGTGGCCCGGAACTAGGGTGACCACCTTCCCAAAACACCGAGCCACAGACCCCAAAGCCTTAGCCCCACCCAGCTCGGGGCGTCACCTTCGGGGAGGGGCCAGCGACCTGAGCTTCGTAGGCCACGCCCCCACGGCTGTTCTCCCGCCAAAATTCGAAAAGTGCCGTTGGAACCCAGTTTGCCGCAAGTGACCGGAAAGCCACTCGCAAAGGACAGGAACGGGCCACGGAGAGGCGGGCGACACCGGGTCGCCAGGTCGGTCCTTACCAGCGGGAGCAGCGCAGCAGCCTCTCCAGGCGGGCGAGCGCCGCGCGGCTGTAGGCCCAGGGCCCGTCGTCAGCCGGCTCCATGGCGGGCGCGGGAGAAGGCTTGTTCCCCGAGCGGACGGTCGGAGGCCTACGCGGCATCGCCTCGGAGGGCGGGAGGTCAGGTCCTTCCTGCTCGGGAGCCGCCCCGCGCTGGTCACTGCCGGACCCCGCCGTCGCTCGGAGCCCCCGAGCCGGTGGAACGCCTTGGGCAGCGCGGCGGAAACGCGCGCGGTAAAACTCCCCGAGACGGAGGGGCGCGGCTTGAGGCCACGCCCTCATGGGCTGGGGGCGGAGCTTCAGAGACGCGGGCGAAGTTCCGGAAGCGGGGGGGCGGGGCTTGAGGTCCCGCCCTCGGGAGTTGTGTGCCAGGCGGCTGAACGGCGGGCAAGGGCTCTGGGTGCGCGGTTGAGGGGGCGTGGGTAGGGGTCACGACCTCAAGTCCCGGGAGGCTGGACGTGTCGAACTTCCTGCGCGCGAAACAGAGGGGTGCGGCCTCAAGGCCACGCCTTCAACATAAGGGTGGGGCAGCCCCCCGTGGGTGTCGTTCCGGAGCAGGGCTTGTGCACCTGCCCCATAACCAGAGTCTAGGCCACACGCAGCCGCGGAAACTCCTGCTGAAGCTGTCAGAAAAAAAAAAAAACAAAAAAAAAACCCGGCGTTTTCGCTACTGTTGAACTTGGAAAGGCTTTTCCCATGACAATAAAAGCCCTTCCACTCTGTATAAGAAAGTTTTATCTCCTTGCCAAACACAGAATTCATCTTGCCTCTACCCAGATTAAACTCTAAAGGTCAGTAGGTAACACTCCTTTAATCTTAGCACCAAGGAGGCAGAGGGAGGCGTTTCTCTGAGTTCAAGGACAACTTGGTCTACAGCGTTTCAAGACAACCAGGGCTACACAGAGAAACTGTCTCGAAAAACCAAAAATAAAAATAAAACTCTAAAGGTATTTATTTCCTTGTTTTCTGATCAGGTGGCCTATGCCAACCTGAGCAACATTCATTGTCCCATGAAGCTTCTCTTCGACGACTCATCAAAAGTCTCTGTCTTGCTGCCTTTTTTTACACTAAGATTCACTTTAGAACCAGGAATTTTCCTCTTACCAGGGCTCCTTCAGATCTTGACTCAAACATCAGTCCTTGAAAGGTTTTCCTGATCCTCCATTTAGATTCTCCCAGGTCCTTTCAAGATTACACTTTGTATCATGTACATTTATATGAGCATGTTTCTTCCTCTATTTCCAAATCCCAAAGGGCCAGAGATCCACTACATCTGGCCTGTTCCTTAATACAGTGCCTGCTCTAAGTCAGGCTGAAGATTCAACTTCGTGAACTGTATGAGCCAGGTCTCTTGTAAGTACTTCACTTAATTATCTATTAAAACCTCATAGAGGGGGCTGGAGAAATGGCTCAGCGGTTAAGAGCACTGGCTGTTCTTCCAGAGGACCCGGGTTCAATTCCCAGCACCCACATTACCGCTAACAACTGTCTGTAACTCCAGTTTCTGGGGATCTGATACCTTCACACCAATCCGCATAAAATAAAGTTAAATAAATTAAAAAAAAAAACCCTCATAGAGTACAATTTGGTAAAATCACTGTGTCTACCCCAACTCCATGAGTGGAAGCCCTAGTCACTAATGAGATGCGTGTAGAGGCGAAGCCTAACGGAAATGCGTCGGCTTACATGAGATTGTGAGAGCTGATGGGCCAGGTTCATTCCTGTTTATGGTTACGTGAGATTGTGAGAGCTGATGGACCAGGTTCATTCCTGTTTATGGTTACGTGAGATTGTGAGAGCTGATGGACCAGGTTCATCCCTGTTTATGATTACGTGAGATTGTGAGAGCTGATGGACCAGGTTCATTCCTGTTTATGATTACGTGAGATTGTGAGAACTGATGGACCAGGTTCATTCCTGTTTATGGTTAAACTTCTGTTTCTTAAGGTCTGGGCTATGCCTCACCTGTAACCTTAACTACAAAGTGTTCTATACTACATGTTCCATATCAGCTATTTCTTTCTTTCAAAAAGATATGACCATCTTGCAACACCTACCCTGTTTCAAAAGGTTGTTTGACTACCTTGTCGTGACCACCTTATGCCCACCTTGCAGCCATGTCTCTGTTTCAGGGCGTCGCTATGACTAGCGTGTTGTGTTTCAGGGCGTCGCTATGACTAGCGTGTTGTGCTTATGTTCTGCTCCTGTGACCCCACTTATTTTGCCTGTCAAATCCCCAATTTAGAAACCCTACCCCGAGATATAAAAACCCGTCTTCCTCATGTCTAATTCTGACTTCTTGGACCCTGCCTTTGGGGGAGGCAGCCCATGTACACAAATTAAAATGCTTACTTTAATTAGTTTGGCCGTGTTTGTTTAGGTTGGCGGTTTTTCTCCTCCCATCTTTGGTATTAACAGAAACACCATAATCTTCAACTGAAGAAGAATTCGCTCACTTTCTACCATGTAAGAGCACAGAAAGTGGGGAAGGCCCTCATCTGAGCCTAGCCATGCTGACACTGATCCTGAATGTCTTCCAGACTGTCATAAATTCTTTACCACGTGACAGGGATAGCAGCTGATCCTGTATTGCTGTTCTAGGAAGGCCCCTTGACTTCACACTTGTAATGTGAATTAGCGAGCCACTTGGCTCACAGTGTGTTCTAGAAATGGGGCTATGTTTCCAACCCTGACCCTAGGCAAATCTGTCATGAGGTTGTCTTTGGGATAAATGAGTGATTGGCATGAGGTTCTGGGTCCATTTGGAGCCTGGGAAGGATGCTTAGGATATGGCACCCCCTTTCTGCCTTAGCTCAGTGGCCCAGAAGGATGCTTGCTTGTGTCCCTAGGGGTATTTACTCTGTCTTTGTGGTGCTCTAGGGTGGAGGATCAGAGGTCAGCAAGTGTCTGCTGAAGACCAGAGCCTTCTCCTAAGAACTAGCTAGGGACCATCTGGTCAAAGAAAGCACAATTGGGGTTTCCCCCCTGTACTTCCCACAAAAGGCTTTAGGAAGTGATGGTCAGTCTGTTTAGATGGGGAAATCAAAAGGAAATGGTCAGTATAATGGTCTGTCCTGTCCCATTAAGAGACAAACCCCGCCCACTGCCTCTGCTGAGGCAAGTGGATCTTCCTTCTGCTTCCAGCCTGAGCTCCTTCCTTTTCTGTCTCTCTCCCAAAGAGGCAGCTTCTGCCTCTCTTCTCCCTGTTTCTCCCCTCCACTCTCTCTCTCTCTCTCTTTCTCTCTCTCTCTCTCTCTCTCTCTGTTTCTCTTTCTCTCTGCCTCTCTCTGTGTTCTTCTCCCTTCTTCCCCTCTTTCCCCTCCATAACCCACTAAATAAATACCCACTTTCTCTGCATGGCATGCCTAATAGGTCTCTGTCTCTCACCCACTGTGTGCTCCCTGCCTGGCTTGTGGCCTGCCATGGTCTCATGCCCGCTGCCCACTGTCACCATTGAGGACCTACAATGTTTTACCATAACATTTGGTGCTCGTGACTAGGCCAGGCTCTCTCCACGTTCCCTCCAGCCCGCAGGTGGGCTGGCTGAGGACCTGTGGAACCCTGGCCTCAGAAACCAGGTTTCTTTACAACAGCTCTGCATTTTATCTGCTTGACCGCCGGCCTCTATGCACACCAGCAGCTCCGGTGGTGAATTTTCCTCTTCTAGCCCCCAACCACAGCCTTCACAATTATGGTTGAGCCCTTCACTGACATTCATCTCTACTTGATTCCCATAGCTAAAAACATGACTGGACTAACCAGGTTGTTCCTCCCATGCTAGCACTGCACACGCTGTGCAGTGCATTTGATTTGGGGCCTGGGATCCTTCAGATTTTTCTTTCTCCTTTCTTTTTCTTTTCTTTTCTTTTGGACCAGTCATAAGTGGTCCCCACCATGAGAGACTGCTCGGAGCGGCCTCTAGTCTCTGGCTTCTGAGTCTCTTGGACCGGAGCCAGTCAGGAGCTTTAACACCTGTAGAGAGGAGACATTCTAATAAAAGCCCTGTAGGGTCACTGTTCTTGCAGGTTTTCACGTTTACAGCTATGGAATATAAACCCTCAAACTATCAGCCACTGGTCTGTGAATGCTCTGCTGGTGTCCTGCCGGCTCTGCTTTTCCTCAAACTATCCCTAGTTTGAGGCAAGTAGATCTTCCTTCTGCTTCCAGCCTGAGCTCCTTCCTTTTCTGGTTCCTTCCGCTACCACTGGTCCTGCGGAAACCAACAAAATTAGTTGAATCCACCTGGCGGTGGTGGCACACACCTTTAATCCCAGCACTCGGGAGGCAGAGGCAGGCGGATCTCTGTGAGTTCGAGAGCAGCCTGGTCTATAAGAGCCAGTTCCAGGACAGGCCCCAAAGCCACAGAGAAACCCTGTCTCGAAAAACCAAAAAAAAAAAAAAAAATTCAATCCCAGCGCTCCCTGCCGCAGCTTGTGGTGTGGCAGCTCGGCAACAGGGTGGATCACACCTCTAGGTCTCTTGTTATTGTGTTTGAAACTCCCACAGCTCAAAAAATATGGCTTCTCCATGTGACATGTGACTGCCACCATTTTGACTGAGGTCGGGTGACTTCACCACCATCTTAACTGAGAGCCAGTTCAGGTGGCCATGTCCTGACATCTTTACTGAGGTATTCCCTCTCTGGTCCCCCGGTACTAACTCTGTTACATATGTGTTTTGTCCAGGAGCATGCCTTTGGTAGGGCCCACCACGAGCATCCTCTTCACCCAATTCCTGTTTAATGTGTGTGTGTGTGTGTGTGTGTGTGTGTGTGTGTGTGTGTACATACATGTGACTGGTGTAGGAAGTTCTTCTGTATTTGTGTTGCTTTCATTGGTGAATAAAGAAACTGCCTTGGCCTTTTGATAGGGCAGAAATCAGATAGGCGGGGAAGACAAAACAATGCTGAGAAGGAGACAGAGAGAGCAGCCATGGAGTTGCCAGAGTCAGACATGCTGAATCTTTCCCAGTAAGCCACGACCTCGTGGTAAACACAGAATAATAAAAATGGATTAGATCAAGATGTGAGAATTGGCCAAGAAGAGGCTAGATATAATGGTCCAGACAATAATTTAATTAATACAATTTCTATATGGTTATTTCGGGTTAAGCTAGCCAGGCAGTGGGACGCAGCCTGTTCCTCTTACTACATGTGACTTAAATGCACCTATGTTTACTGTTAAATGTTTTAATTGTCTGTTCATTGTATGTCATCCCAGACTACAAAACAATAAGTCTTATGTTTTAAGTTGGCATGTTTAATTTAATTTAATTTAAAGTTTTAAATTGGTATTTAAATAGGATTAAATCCTAAATACCCAATCCATTGAGGATTAAAATTCCCATCCACCAAGGCAAGCAGATCTTCCTTCCCCTTCCAGCCTGAGACCTGCTTCTTTTCCATCTCTCATCTGAAGAGGTAGCTGCTGCCTTGGCTCTTCTCCTCTTCCTGCCCCCCCGCCCCCGTTTCTCTTTCTCTCTCTCTCTCTCTCTCTCTCTCTCTCTCTCTGCCTCTTTCTCCTTGTCCCCTTCTCCCTCCCTCTCCCCTTCCCTTCCATAACCCACTAAATAAATATCCAACCTCACTCTGCATGGTGTGCCTATCCTTCTCAGTCTCTCACTTGCTACGCAGCTCCCTGCCTGGGACTTGCTGCTCCTTGAGGCCCACTGCCCCTCGTGAGTTTTATTTTTTACCATAACAGTCACCAAAGCTATGATTTTGTTACAGCTGCCCAGCCAAACAAAATCCTTTACAAAAAGAAACATTCAAGGTGTGGCTCAGAGATGTTAATTTTGACCCTGATGTTTTTATTTTCAGAGCTCTTTCCCCTCAACTTCAGTAGTCCTCTACATAAAAAAAGAACCTAACATGTTTCAGTGACTTAACCAAAATCGGTCATTTGAGTAGAAGCAGAAGAACAAAACTAAAATCAAATCCTAGCCCCAACTCCACCTCTATGCCAAGTGCATGCTGGGCAGGTACTCTATCACTGAGTCACATCCCAACTGCTCCTGTTGGGGCTCATAAAGATTTTAAAGAGACTTTAACACAAGTTAATTCACCACACAGTTTTTCTAAAACTCAGAGGCCTCATAAAATTAGTCCCTGAACAGACACGGTCAAGCCATTACTAATTCTTTGCTGAACCTCAGGTTAATCAAGTCCTAGGTAATGTCAACTGTTCAAACTTAGAGAGCCTCTGCAGCATTCATGAAGTAAATGGGTAATTTCAGGACTCTGGCCCACTATCATCTCATACAAATATGTGACCTATGTCAAATTTTAGTTTTTGAGATAGGATCTTGCTATGTAGTCCAGATTGTCTTGAACCTGTCATTCTCCTCCCTCAGCCTCTTGAGTGCTGGGATTACAGACTCAGGTTCAATCTTCTGCTCTCTGTCCATTAATTTTCTTTGAAAAAATGAGAATAATTCATATAGATTTTTGATACTATCATAGGAGCATAAGTATGAATTGCCTAAATCGATAAGCATCCAAGAAATGGTAACAGAGAGGACAATCCTATACTTATTAAAGAAGAACATGGAACACATTTATCAAATGCTTTTTTAATTATGGCACTATTTCACTGTGATCAGGGTAAATGAAAATTTCACATTTTGTAAAATACTTTTGGGACCAGATGTTTCCAATTGGCCCATTTCTACAATAGTGTTGAAGAAACTCTGATGCAGATGCAATGAGTTCTCTGCTAGTTTCCTGGTTTCTTTCCCTCTGCTGTGGCCCAGATACCTCTTCTGCAGGGGTCATGTCATCCTTAGCAGCTGTGCAATGGTGGTGATTGCAGTCTTCAAAAGAATAAACAAGATTACCCTCCTGTCTACCACTGCCCATCCCATAGCTTCCAGCTCACTCTGCTATCACTCAAGTTGCTAGGCCTTTACTATTACTGGAGATGGGTTTTATATTTTGGAACCAACTTCTCCCCTCAGCCATAAATGCTCAATTTCAAGAGCCAGTTCGTTCGTGTGTGTGTGTGTGTGTGTGTGTGTGTGTGTGTGTGTTTATGCATAAAACATAGACAGCCTTTTTATGATGAGGTGACCAATAGTGGTGAAAATGCTGGAATTCTTGAGTAGTGATAGGGCACCTCACAAAACCTGTGGCACTCCCAACAAGAAGTGGGGGTGTGAGTGAATACTAGAGTTATTTTCTCAAAGGGGGAAATATTCCTATAGAAACCCAGTCCATCAATAAGGTGTCACTAAAGCCTGAGATTACAGCACTTCTCACTTGAAGGGACTGAGTGGTTCCTAGCCCCCTTTCAGCATTTCTTCATGAGAGCCAACTGTGCACACAAATTTAGGCTTGTTGTTCCATTTCATTTTGCATGTGTTTCTCAACTAAGTAGTACTCCAAAGTTCCTGAGACTCTCAAAACTGTTTATCCTCCCCAAATTAACACTGTGATCCTAGGAGGATTCTGAAGCACGCTAATTGCTTGCTTTAACCTATTTACCTATGCTGTGCTCCCACACTTTCCCCACAGGGCTTCGGTTATCTTCCATCATGCTGTGCACAAAGGCATCCCAGTCTGGATCTCTTTCCTGATCGTCAGGTTTGATGTCATGTAACGGTTTGTTGGACATTGTCACGACACTATTCCTGTGCTGTGAAGGGTTTTATAAGTGATAAGCTTTCTTGCAGCCACTTGGATATGCATATATAAGAAGAAAAATGGAATATATGGATATAGGACTCTCCAGACTTTCCTCCCATGGATAATTTACGAATCCCTACCCTCACTAACTCTCCTCTGACTTTCCGTTATGGAATCATGCAATGGGGTCAACTGCTTTGACATTTTTAGAGTACATTCTCTTTGTCAGATACGAAGATGTTTATGGCAGGGCAGTAGTGGTTCATGACTTTAATCCCAGCACCTGGGAGGCAAAGGCAGGCAGATCTCTGAGTTGGAGGCCAGCCTGGTCTATAGAGTTCCAAGACAGCAAGAGCTAAACAGAGAAACTCTATCTCAGGGCAGGGGGCAGGTGGACTTTGATGAAATCCAGAGCTTGGAAAAAAATGCAATTTGGAAGCAATTGATCAGGCACAATCACGTATGTTAATTAATGAAATGAATGAACAACTACAGAATTTAGGATCATGGTATCTGCTGTGTGCATCTGACTGAGCTAGCCTTCTTGCATAAAAATGCTATTAAAATAAGCTAAAGTAATATGCTTTATGCTGGCTTTTCTCCCTCTGGAATCCAGTGTGGCATAATGATTAAGCACATAGAGTTTGGAGATCAGCAAAGCTGATTATAAGCCAAGCCCTGCCATTTCTTAGGATTACCTCCTTGGGCTTATTGTTTTGCCTATTTTAGGATTTCTCTTCATCATTTGTAAATTTAAGATTAATTTATACCCCTCTCTGAGCCAGGTACATAGTTGAGTGGAGGAGTACATGCTTCACAAATATGAAGTCCTACTTAGGATGATGAGAGATGGGGAAGACCTAAGGACAGGAAGAAATAAGAGGAGTTGGAGAAAAAGAGGGAGAAGGGAAGAGAAGAACAGAGGAAAAGGAACTATTGACTTTATACTCATAGGGCTGTTGAAAGGAATCATAGACTGTGAAACTGTCTGAAGCCCGCAGTAGAGCACAGTCGATGGGCCCCGTTCACCATGGACTGTAAAGCATTAAACACATACAATTAAAACTTAATTCAAAACAAACTGTCAATTAAATCTTAAATAAAGCAGCTACTGGATCTATAGGATTCCTTAGCTTGTTGTAAGGACCTGATAATAAGAATCTTCATGACTCTTTAATTAACTTGAACTTCTTTTGTTTTTATCATTGTGTTGCTCCTTCATGAGGAAAACCTCCCCAGAAATTGATGCTATTTATTCCTAAGCACAATAGGCAGATTTTATGAAAAAAACACAAATAGGATGAAAATTAATCAATATCCACCACCCATGGATATCATAATGATTAATGTGTATCTCATCTTGATCCAGTTGGTTGTGTCTGTATATATTGATCAAGATATCAGCTACAGTGGACTGTTTGCATAACTGAAGTATTTTGGCATGCTGCAGTCTCTTTGACTTGTACATACAGATTAGGTCTCAATGTCACATAGACCTTGGCACTCAGTGAAAAGTTACCCAAGGCTCTAGAAGCATCCACTTGATGTTTTGAGATAGTTTTTGGAAGGATGTAAACAGCATCTTTGTGGGCATTCTCACATTTGTCAGATGATCAAAAGCAGATAGTTTAAGGGCATAATTATAACAACAGGCCCCTCTAGAAATTGTCTTTGATATACTTTTGTACATCTTCTGTACTTTCTGGTCACTTGTCAAATTCCATCTGACGCAGATAGCTCATTGGTCATTGCTTTTTGTTCAACAGATGTCAGAGTTCGGCCCATTCCACTGCATTTTATTACTTGCTATTTTTAAGAAAATACCTCAGGAGAAACCCCCATTCCCACCCTTTTTCGGTACAGTGTAATTACTGAAGCACATAAAGCGGTTATAGCAGGAATTTATCACTTTCAGGTGGAAACACTCCCAGCCAAATAAAAGATAGAGTAGCAATGCCAGAAGCAATTCATAACAGGCTCACTGACATTTTGTGGTGAGAAGCCCCACCACTGAATAAGCATTAAGTCGTAAATCTCCGTAAACGTGATTAAGGCAAGCAAGTTATTCTTTGAAGGGACACTGTAATAAAAAAGTGCCATGATGCAAGGCAGGAAAATCCTGTTGACAAAAATCACCAAAACCAGCTGTCAGTAAAATTTAAAAACAGCTTGTTTAAAATTCTGCTGGAGTCCAGCAGCTGTTTGTTTGCACACAAAATGTTCATCTAGGAAATGAGCACTGGCCCTACTTGGGGTGCCGTTGTACTTCAGAATTCTGCACCCAATCTAATAAAATTCATGAAATGATTGGAATTTCTTCCAAAAGAGAAGTAACCAATGTATTTGAATATAACTCATGAACAATGTGTGTTCCATAAATAGAAGAAATGAAGACTATATACCATTACCATAAAAGTCGTGATCAATTATAAACTGCATTTCAGCTTTATTTATTCCCCCATCCCCATATGCTATTTGGGAATTATTCCTTCTTTGTGTTGGGTTCACTTCATTAGTATTGGTAGAACCCTTTAAAAGTATTAGGCTTTAAAATTTAGACGGCTTAATTAAAATTTGGTTACCTAAGTCTCACCACTGTAGGTGAGATTATTAAATCTCACCTTTATTTAGTAACGTTCCTCACTACCTCAAATGATGCCTTTTTTATTTTTTCAGATGAAATAAGAATAATAGAGAATGTCTTATCCCCAGTATATGGATAAATAAGCTCACACACGGTGTAGCACGTACATCTCAGTGTTATCAATACATCCTAGCACTTTCAACAATTCAAAAAACATAAAACAATTTTGTATGAAAGTAAACAAATTAATTAAAATTGATAATAAAAGGGAAAAGGAAATCATTGTGTTGTGCACCCTGTAGTCCCAGCTACTCTAGAGGATGAGCCATGAAAATCCAGAGTCTAAGATCAACCTGGAATACATAGAGTATGCTAGACCAGCCTGTGCTACAATGTCCTTCCTGAAAACACATCACAACAAAGCTGTACTAGGTGGCACACAGCCGTCATTCCAGCACTGGGGAAGCTGAGTCAGGAGGATCACACTTTTGAGATCAGCCCAAGGTATAATGAAACCCTGTCTCAAACGTGCACATGCACATACATTCACATACGTGTTCCACTGGTTTTAGTCCCTAGGAAAGAATCTGTATTATCCCAATTCACTATGCAATTACATCACTCTAAGCAGTGGTTCTCAATCTGTGAGTCGTGACCCCTTTGGGAACCACATATCAGATATCCTGCATTCCAGATACTTACAGTATGATTCATCACATTAGAAAAATTACAGTTATGTAGTAGCAACGAATGGTTGGGAGGTCGCCACACCATGAGGAACTGTGTTAAAGGGTTGCAGCATTAGGAAGGTTGAGAACCACAGCTCTATAGCACAGGTACCATTATCATCCCTCTTGGCAGAAGGTCAAACAATGGTTAGTGAGCTGGGATACACAATTTACAAAGCAGCACAGCACAGAACTAGATCCAGGGCTCCCTAACTTCAAACCCAGACTCTCAGAACCTTTGTAACCTAGTTTGAATTCCGTTCAACTTCAAAGGATGACATTTAAGGCCAAATCTATTGAAATACTAAGAATACACGCTAATTCCCAGATAGTGGTGAACTGTACATTACAGAGCTTCTTTGTTTTTTGAGTATAACTTTTTAAATTAATTTATTGATTCATTTGCATCCTGACTGCAGCCTCCCTTCCCTCCTCCCTTCACTACTCTCCTCCTATCCCTCCCCTCTCCTTCTCTACTCAGTAATCACTCAGAAAGGGACAGTCCTCCCTTGAGCTTTAGCAAAGCATGGCATATCAAGCTGCCATAAGACCAAGCACCTGAGAATTATTAAGTTATAGTCTCTCTTTGCAGAAAATGGGCTGCCTAGTTACTGACAAGGCTAACAAAAGAAACAATGGAAATAGTGCGTGGCCTATAACACTATTGTTCTGGGGGGGGGTGTGGTAACACACAAGCATCACAAGAGGTCAAGGGAAAGACTGTTTCAAATCACTCTAAGAAGACTGGTGTGGCTGTGGATAGCTTTGTGGCAGAGGGGAAGGTGGAAGTTTGAGCCTGGCCAAGAAACGGTTTGAAATAGTAGCTGGAGGAGGCTTATTTCAGATGGGCAAAATTGTGAGCATCCACACAGACAATGGACAGGGAAACATTGCAGCCATTCTGCTGGAGAGCTGAGATACTGAATTGAAGCACAGACTGCTTTTTTCCCACAATCCAAAAAAGTCAGACAATAGCAACCTATTTAGTTCAGCCTAATTCATATTAGATAGTAGTGGTCATAGCCAGTACACAACAGGATGCATTAAGGAACTGCTAAAATTCGGGGAGAAATCGGTGAAAATATCACCTTTACAGAAGGAGGCTTGCAGGAATCAACAACTAATGGCTGAGGCTTTTGTCTTCTCATGTGTCACCTTCAGAGAGAGTCGGTAATGTGGCTCTCAGATAGGCAGAGAAAACCCCCTAGTCAAATCAAAGGAAAGAGAGAAAAATTAAAGAACTAAAATAGCTTCGGGATATCTGAGAAGGGAAACAAGCATCCCTGCATTCAAACTAATCATTCTTTATTTATCCACAGATAGTTTCAGTTTTGGATTTAGTTTTTGCTTTTTTAGATAGATCCCCTTATTCAGCCCTAGCTGATCTGGAACTCACTGTGTAGCCTGGCCCCAAAGTTGCTGCAGCCTGCATGCTGACCCCTCTCAGGTGCCAGGGTTACAGGCCCACAGCCCCAAACCAACTACACTTATCTGACTTTGGCATCATCCAAGGCATTGTTACCTGATATACATGGGCTCACAAGAACCACCAGCTAAATCTTCCAGGAATTTTGCAAACTTTATTTAAAATAACTACAATTTAAAATCACTTGTAAATATAAAATTTACAATGTATTACTATTTTTTTTTATTTTGATTGCCTTAGGTGATTCTCATGTACCCCAGGCTGGCCTCAAACTCTTGATGTAGTTGAGGATGTCCTGGAGTTCCTAACTCTTCTACCTCTATCCCTGGTTGTTGGGACTCTCTATGTATACTACCATTCCTAGCATCAAGTAGATTATTATGTTTTTTAAACAAATGTAATAAATATTTAAAACATCACTTCTTAAAAGTTTTACTATATTTTCATTTTCTATGCTCTTGACCCTGTTTGTATTTTTATTGTTAGGAGTAAATACTGTAGTATTTGAAGGGAAATTCTTATACATCTATTGCCAGCCCCGTGTTCAATGACATCACCATGGTAGATTGGAATTAACCATGGTGAGAGCATTTACACCGCCTGCACAAGGCATGGATGAGTCATGCCTGTTGCTGTTGTGTTGTGAGTGGTCACACCACAAAGTCTCCTTACAGTGTTCAAAGCAGAATCAAAAAAGATAAAAACAAATAGATCATAGACAAAAAAAAATTGCTGATTTTTTTCCTCACTAAATTAGTTAAATTAACGTGTGATACCGAGATATTGAAACTACACTCAGAAAGTTCAATGTTTACCAGCACATCAGTGCCCCTTCCTAATATGACATTTTGTGAGTTCTCTGACTACTACCCTATAGAAGTTCAGTACTGCCAGAATAATATGCCAAATTTCACCATGTCTTGAGGCAGTTGAGGTCCACGGTTTTTGTTTTTGTTTTTTTGTTTTCTTTTTCATCTAAGTTCATACGCTTAGCATGGCCTGAAGTCATGAGTCCTCATTTTTGGGGGGGGGGACTATATTCTTCCAGCACAAAACGAACATTCCAGACACATGGCAACAGCCTGGTTCTATTCAGACAGGGAGAATGCCTTTTCCTGCCCCCAGCATCAAGTGTTGTCTTGGACTCTTATCTCTCAGACTCGTTATGAGAAATCAGTTCTTTGGATTTTTCAGTGTTTTTTACATTCAAGCACAAGTCCATGGAGAGCTGGTTTGGAAGAATATTCCTGTCCCACATCTCTATTTTCTTTGTCTCCCTCCACCCCAGAAATAGACCCCAGGACCTCATTGAGGAAGTGTTCCACAAATGCTCTCTATCCCCAGCTCTCTTTCCACTCTATTCTGAGGGTATGTCTCACTGAGTTGACCAGGCTGGCTTTGAACTAGTTCTGTAGCCCAGGCAGGCCACGGCCCTGAGGTCCTACTGCTACAGCCTACGATGTAGCTGTGACTACACACCTGTGCCACCAGGCACAGTCACTTTTCCTTCTTTATGTATTTCCAAAAGACATCACTAATTAACACATTACATATTTAACTTACTCCTAACTTGCTATCGGAATTTCTAAATAGAATGTTTATGCTAAGAGAGCAAGGATTTCTGTATACCCATCATAATACCTCTGCTGCCCAGATAGCCCTAAGGATTCTTCATATGTACATATGAATCAATAAGGACAAGGTAAAAGAAAGCAGGCCTCGGTTAAAACAGATTTCAACTTTTGATCCTACAGTAGTTTTATTTCTGGATCCAACTCTCTTTTCTCCTACAGTGTTTGTTCTCCATGGATACTTCCATGTTGTTTAGATCCAACAATCTCTTTACTGTGACTCAATTCTCCAAGCTGCTTAGCTTAGCTTCACTTTTCGTCTTCTCCCCACAGCAGCTTCCATCTGTACATACAGTTGTAATTAGAGCAATTATGATGTGACCTACATATCTGGAGAAAAATAAATGGATCACGTCAATGGGGATTGTAGTGGGGACAGAGTTAGGGCAGGCACTCTAGAAAGCAAAGCCAGCAGGATCTCACTGTGAGCAAATGTTCTATCATTGAGCTACAGTTCAGCACCCAAAATTTCTTTTAAAGATGGGCATAGTAGCATAGGACTGCAATCCCACTATTCAGAAGTTGAAGCAGGAGAATCAGAAGTTAGAGGCTAGCCTGAGCTGCAGAGAGAGCTCAAGGTCATCCTGGCTTATAAACAGACACACCACGTCAAAGACACAAGCAATAGGTTTTCTGAATATTTCAGAACAAATTTCTTTGATGGGGTTGGTGCGGGAGAATTGTCTGTATTCTGTCAATCATGATTTAAATAAATGCTGATTGGCCATTAGCCAGGATGTATAGGTGGGTCAAGCAGACAGGAAGTAGAGGCGGAGCAAGGAGAATAGGAGAATTCTGGGAAGCAGGAAGCTCTCTCGGCACATCTGCCTGGACCGCCAAAGAAGCAGGATGTGACCTGCCCTGCTGAGAAAGGTACTGAGCCATGTGGCTAACATAGATAGGGATAATGGGTTAATATAACTTACAAGAGCTAACAAGAAGCCTGAGCTAATGGGCCAATCAGTTTTATAACCTAACGCAGACTCTCTGTGTGATTTTTCTCTGGGACTAAATGCCTGGGTGACCGGGCAGGACAGAAACCAAGCAGGCCCACATGCTACAGAATGGCACCCTTGTACTACACCGGGTGGCTTGAGAAAATTCTTGGTGAGATTTTTGGCTAGGGGATAAACATTAGCAAAATCCAAAGCAGCAAAGGGCAGTATTTAAACTATTTTTCATGATACCAGGAGAGAAAAGTCAATTTGGGGGCATGAGAAAGAAGAAGAGAAAAGGGTAAGAGAGGAGTCTTGCAATGAAAACCACAGTCTGCTGAAAGTTCAGGAGGTAGACAGGTGAGTGATGTAAGAACTAGAGGCTTTCATTACATAATGCTTTCTTAGAAGCAGATCAGTACTTCATGGAAACAAATCTGAAATCCATAGACTTGTGAGACCTGGAAAATTCCTCGGAAGATGCTCTGTGAACTGTGGAGCTGAGACTAAGGGTGAAGAAATTTCATATTCCAATAGGTCGCTTTGTGTAAGCAGAAGTAACTGCATGCATCGTAAATAAAGCATTAAGATATTACAAAGGGAGGGAGGGAAGATGGAAGAAAGAGAAGGGAAGGGAGAAGGGAAGAGGGGAGAGTCTTGTCTGAAATCCAGTCTTTTACTCAGCATACCTGGGTAAGAAAGGCCTCCTTTTGTTATTTTGTAAGAGGTTATTTTATTTGGTTTGGTTTGGTTTTCAGATAGGGTCTCACTATGTAGCTCCCTAGCCTGGAATTTGATATGCAGAACAGGTTTTACCTCACAAAGATCCTCAGGCCTCTGTCTTCCTAGTGCTAAGTTTACAGGCATACGCCGTCATAGCCAGCTGTTCTGCCGTCATGGCCAGCTGTTCTTCGGTTGCTGCTGTTGCCGATACAAACATTTATCCCAACTGGAAACATTCTGCTCCCAGAACAAGATGGTTAGAGGCTCTGGAATTAGTTAGGTTTCTATCTTCCAGTCCCCAGCACTCCCCCTGCCATCCCAAACACCAGAGGCAAGGAGCGACATAGGACCCGATTGTTTTCAGATCGTGTTATCTTTTATTTTCACACTTAGTGACTTCATGTGAAATGTTGCCACATCTTTCTGGCTGAGTGCTGTAGGTGAATGTGGATGCTGTGATAATAATCATCAAAACAAGGAATGGTCAGAAAAAGGAGAAGATTCCCTTTGTTCTCTAACTATGTTTTATGGTGAAGAGTATTTAAAGCTAAAGTGAAGAGTTAACATTTTTTAATAAAAAATTTATAATAAAAAATGTTGTGCGTGTCAGTCGCGGTGGTGGCAGGACAAGGGCGACAGGAAGCAGCTACTGAAGAACAGGAAAAGAAAGACAATGGCAGTGTCCTTGGAGCGATGGGATGTATGTTTATACCCTGTGTGTGTGCTGTGTTTGTTTCCCTGGTTAAGCCATTTAATGCTTAATTTTTCCAAGTAGTCTCATGCCTCAAATGATTTTGCATTGATGGCTCATCTCTATTGTCAAGTTGATGAAATCCAGAATCACCTGGGAGACAGGTTTCTGGGCCACCTGCGGCAGACTGTCTTCACTAGATTAACCGGGGTTATGCCTGCCCACTGTGGGTGGCACCATTCCCTGGACTAGGGTCCTTGGCTGTTTAATAAGGAGAAAGTGAGCTAACCCCAGGCATTCTTTACTCTCCTCCTCCTGACTACAGCTGCAATGTGACCAGCCACCGCCTCTGTCCCTGCAGCTTCCCCACCATGATGGCTTGTACAGCCTCGCACTGGGAGCCAAAATAAACCCACTCTCCCTTAAGTTGCTTTAGCCAGCAATATTGTATCACAGGAAGAGGAAAAACAAAACACTTCCAGGCGCTAGAAGGACAGAGGTGAATGAGTGACAAGAATTGGCCCTGTCCTCAGAGCTTAGAAATTCTGCTTTCCTTTCATTAACTCTAAAATAAGGAAAATAATAATTGCCTGCTCGCCATGTGGCTGTGACGATCAAATAGGAATACCTTATATAAAAGCAGTTTGTAAACCATACGTGTCAGAGATGATTATTATCCTGCTCTTTGATCAAACGTAAAATAAGAAGTAACCAGCCAAACCCACCTTTGTTAAGTTGAAACAAAATTATTAACTTCAATTGTCAGTGTACAATTGCCTTTAGGAAAAAAAAATACCGCAGTTTTAAAACCTCGGAAGGTTTTCTGTAACTCCCATTGTGATCAATAGATAATGCAGCTGGCTTTGAAATTTCTATATTTCATTTCCAAGTAGGAATTAAGTTTCCTTTCTTGAATTATAGGGTGCCAGAACAAATAGTTGAAGCACTGAGCAAGAATCACAAAATCTAGCTGTTTCTATCCTAGGCGGTGAACTGCAGACAGAAAAAGCCCTGCAATTTAAATAGAAGTATCCTCAGACTTTAGGTAATTTTGTATTACATAACATTTGTAGAAGATAGTGCAAAATCCATCCCTAAAAATAAGTTTTAAAAATATTGAATTAAAATAGTCGTTTTATCTGCTCATTTGGGGAATAAACATAGTATTGAATCAAACAGAACCACAGCTTAATGTCCTCCTCTGGTATGTATATACTGTGTCTCTTTAAATGAAATTAGATCCTGAACATGCTTGAAGATCACGCAATCTTGACAAGCCCAGTTCTGCTGAGTACTTTATAATTATTCAAAAAAGGTTAAGCTTGCTTAAAATGAGTATTTCAAATATTACTTGGCTCAAAGCATAGCGGTTTTGAAACAGTGCTAGAACAGTGGGTAGAGATTCGAGGGGATTGTCCTGTTCCTCTCTCAGCTCTTCTCACCCTTGTCATCGTCTAAATGATTGGAGCAATAAGTGTCTTTTGTTAAAACACTGGTCTTAAATAGTTCTTGAAGGATTTCAAGATAAAAGACAGCTCTTCACTTTTTAAAAAGCCCTTTCAACCACACCTGGATTTATGTTAATGAGGCCATTTTTGAAAAGCCCTGTAACCCCAGAATGGGGGGGGGTCCAACTAGCTCTCAGAGAGTTTCGGCCTCAAACTTCTTCCTCAAGATCTTCAGAAGGGAGATGAGGGAGGGATGGAGGACTGGCTTAAGTTGATCACTGGTGGATATTGAGGGATACTGGGAGAACCTGGCAGCTAGATTCTACTTTGGGATGTTAAATTTGTCCTGGGTTTGAAACCTAACAGATATGAGCTGATCAATTATTCTTGCATAATGCAGCCTGTATCAAAACCCAAAGCAACAGGATTCAGAGAGCTTCCACTTAATTCAACACTTGGAGACTCCTGGAGGTCAGGGAAGCCACATCTTCCTTCTCGCATACCTTGTTTGTCTAACGCAGCCCTTCACCACTGTCCTCTGCAACATCCGTTATAATAAATGAGTATGTTTGTGAGTTCAGTGAACCACCTCTACCATATTAACCAGTCATGGGGGAGGCTTGCATTTGGCACCTGAAGTGATGGGCAGGGTGTGCATAGTCTTTTTGTTTGTTTGTTTGTTTTGTTTCCTGAGACAGGGTTTCTCTGTAGCTTTGGAGCCTGTCCTGGAACTAGCTCTTGTAGACCAGGCATGTGCACAGTCTTGTAGGACTGAAATCCTCAACCTGGGGATTCAAATGCTACTTCCAAGTAGATACTATCCAAGTTGAACTGAATGGGCAAACTGTGGCAGTTGATCACTCCAGAATCGGTTGGTTGCTGGAAGACGAAGCTTTTATACACTTCCTTCATGGTGACTGGAAAACACGGGAGTCATCCGTGTTGACTGCTGGGTGAGAGAACTGAAGAACTCTGTGTCCCTTAAGTTGCCCGTGTATTTCATCATAAAGAGAAAAGTAACTAAGACACTTTGTTGGGTACCAGACATACAAAGGTGAAAGAGTAACTAGTTCAACCCAGTTCTCTCAGGATTTACAGCCCGCTGTTGTTTCACTGACTCTAACCCCAGGAAAAGAATCATCTCCTTCCTCCAGTGTTGCTACAAGGGAGAATGCTTTACTCCTCTGTTCCTGCAAGTGGGATACCACTTCTGGTGATCTCCCTGATCAGTGACACCATTCTTTGTAGAAAATGAAGTCTACCAATACAGAACTCTCAGACCAGTACCACAGATGCCCACATCGCCTTCTTCACAAAGTGAAGTGTTGCTGTCATTTTAGCCGCCAAGTCCATATCTGGATGTGTTCCTCCATGGTTCTCTAAGTTTACAGCTGTAATCACTATATCACACAAAGGTATACTACATATAAATATTACAGTACAGAATCCAGACGTATCATATCACTACAGGGCATAAGATTACACTGATTCGTTGTTATTCAATTAGTAAGACTAATAAGGAACAGAATCAAGAAACATAGGAGACCTTTTTCTTTACTCAGGAAATTGCTGCACAGTCAGACATTTCTAAAGTCTAAACCATGTGGTACATTCAAGCAAGAAGGGAAAAAACTCAGACCACTACATAAGGTTTACGTAGTATTTAAGCACAGATAATGCCGTCTTTGCCTTCATAGAGCACATGTATTTTTAAATCAATTTGTAATAGGACAGAAAGCTTGTGAAACAGCTTCAGTGGAGTGTTAAGATCTACTGTGGTGCTTTCATTCTAGACTCATGAGTCAGGAACTCTTTGTCTTGTCAAGGCAACAAGAGTCCTATCCTGGTTAAGAAAGCAATATGAATTCCAAGCAGAATGAAAAATGGCAATACCCTTTTGGGGAAAGTGAAGTTCAACCATATTCAAGGTAGATTTTACTGAAGTTATGGAATTTGTTCCATATTTTATTTTTCATAAGGAGCCTCATATACATGATTTGCTTAAATGTCTAGAAGAAATCTGGAACAGAAACACTATACTCATTTTATGAGGTTTAATATAATTTTGATACAGTAAAACATAAGAAAATGTTTGTAGAAAATTTGTATTTTAACTCAAAGAAATGGAAGAAAAAGGAGAAATTTTAAATTATGAATTGCTTTCCAATTTCTAATTCATTTCAAATAAGACTTTAATGAGAGATAATATTCTTTCTTCAAAAACGTGTGTTCTATATGTGTGAAATTTGAAATACCATGAAATAATTGATAAAAATTAATCACAAATAGTGGTCTATACTTTACTTAATAACTGTTGAAGTGATATGTAATAGAGGCCCTTATAAAACATGTTTCTATAAAGAATAATCATTTTGCATTTTGCATGTGATACTTTATAACTGACCACAACAGTCCATTAAGATCATCTACAAGGTATCTGAAAATATATTTTAAAATACAGATAGCCCCTTAAGAATGGACTTCAACCTAATTGTGTGCTCAGTGCTCACTTCTGTCATAAATGAGAACAAGTAGTATCCGAACAATCAAATACTCATTACACATGGTTCATTAGAATGTACCAGGAGCAAATGTACCAATATGACTTGTTCCTCACTTATGTATGGCCTTGCTGAGTCATAATAAACAAGGCTATTCAATCATATCCTCTTTTTCAGTTACTCAGTTCAGGAAGACATCAAAATTTATTCAAACAGTGGGAGTCTTTGAGACTTAGATTTTTTTTTTTAAAGTACATTGGATAGGGAAGAGATTAAGTTTCAAATCCAGAGTGAAGCATATTTGTTTTTACATAGTAGAAAACAATAATACAGTAGGGTCCTCCTGAGGTTTTGTGTGTTCTGCTAGGTTTGATTTGTTAAAACCTGATTTTCATGTAGAAAATGAATTTTGTTTGCTTTGTTCAGAAGGTATTTTAAAAGATTCCTGCAGTGGAGAGGGGTAAGTGTGTGTCCGCCCGGCCAGACAGTCCGGAAAACCGAGTGCAGGGCCCCTCCAGCTCCTGCTGCAGTGGCTTCTCTGTTCCACTTGACCCTGCTTCCCCCAAGCCTACCCTATTGTCTGCAGGGTCTTTGGCCCAAGGAGGACTTCCTGCTCCTGCATATAGGAGATCCATCCAGAGGAGTGAGTGCCCGCCTGGCTAGAGGATGCGGGAGCTGAGTGCAGGGCCCCTCCGGCTCCTGCTGCAGGGGCTTCTTTGTTCCACAGGACTCTGCTTCCCCTAAGCCTGCCCTATAGGTCCTTGGCCCAAGAAGAGTTCCTGCTCCTACACTGGGGAGATCCATCCAGAGGGCACTCCTTCCCATCTGCCGGGCCTTTAGATCCACCAGCACAGCCAGCTCCAGTGCTGAGGGGTCCTAAGAGAGGGCAGACAAAGAAAATCCCCCAAGTACACAATCAGTCACAGCAAAGATTGGACCAAGACACCAAGACTCTCCTGGCTACATTTGAAGGAAGAGATGGGCAGGCACCAATGCAAGAATTTCTCCAACAACCTGAAAAGCAACATGACAACACCAGAATCCAGTGAACACACAACAGGAAGACTTGAATACCCCATTCCAGAAGAAGTAGAAGAAATCGACTTTAAACATAGCATTATGAAAATAATAGAGGCTCTTAAACAGGATGTGAAAAACTCCTTTAAAGAAATGGATGAGAGGACAAACAAAAAGTTAGGAGAAATGAATAAATCTCTCAAAGATACCCAAGAAAACCAAAAAAAAAAAAACCAAAAAACAGAAAACAAACCCCACAAACAATCAAACAGGTAATAGAAACATATCAAGTCTTGAAGACCGAAATTGAGGCAATGAAGAAAACACAAACTGAGGGATGACTGGAAATGGAAAATCTGGGTAAACGAACAGGAACTACAGAGGCAAGTATAACCAACAGAATACAAGAGATGGAAGAAAGAATCTCAGATGCTGAAGAAACTATAGAAATTATAGAGGAAATAAACTCATTGATCAAAGAAAACAGCAAATCCAACAAATTCTTAACACAAAACATCCAGGAAATCTGGGACACCATAAAAAGGCCAAACATAAGAATAATAGGGGTAGAAGAAGGAGAAGAATTCCAGCTCAAAGGCCCAGAAAATATATTCAACAAAATTACAGAAGAAAACTTTCCCCACCTAAAGAAGGATATTCCTATGAAGGTACAAAAAGCATACAGAACACCAAATAGACTGGATCAAAAAAGAAAATCCCCTCACCATAGAATAATCAAAACACAAAACATACAGAATAAAGAAAGAATATTAAGAGCTGCAAAGGAAAAAGGTCAAGTAACATATAAAGGTAAATCTATCAGAATTACACCTGACTTCTCAATGGAAACCATGAAAGTCAGAAGAACTTGGATAGATGTGCTGCAGACACTAAGAGACCATGGATGCAAGCCCAGGCTACTATGCCTAGCAAAGCTTGCATTCACCATCGATAGAGAAAACAAGATATTCCAGGACAAAAACAGATTTAAACAATATGTAGCCACAAACCCAGCCTTACAAAAACTACTAGAAGGAAAACCACAACCCAAGGAAGCCAACAACATCCATAATAACACAGACATCTGACAACCCTCCACCAGCACAACTCAAAGAAGGGAAACACACAAACACTACCGCCAGAAAAAAAAAATAACCGGAGTTAACAACCACTGTTCATTAATATCACTTGATATCAATGGACTCAATTCACCTATAAAAAGACACAGGTTAAGAGAATGGATATGAAAACAGGATTGAACATTCTGCTGTTTACAAGAAACACATCTCAACCTCAAAGACAGACACTAACTCAGAGTAAAGGGTTGGAAAAGGTTTTTCAATGAAGTGGACCTAAGAAACAAGCAGGTGTGGATAGACTAATATCTAGCAAAATTTATTTAAAACTAAAATCAATCAGAAGAGATGGAGAAGGACACTTTATACTCATAACCAGAACAATTCATCAGGTTGAAGTCTCAATCTTCAATATCTATGCCCCTAATATAAAAGCACCCACATATGTAAAAGAAACATTACTAGAACTCAAAGCACACATCAAACCCCACACACTAATAGTAGGAAATATCAACACTCCTCTCTCACCAATGGACAGGTCAACCAGACAGAAACTTAACAGAGAAATAAGAGAACTAACAGATGTCATGAATCAAATGGACTTAACAAACATCTATAGAACATTCCATCCAAACAGAAAAGAATATACCTTCTTCTCAGCATCTCATGGAACCTTCTCAAAAATTGATAACACACTCGGTAACAAAGCAAACATCCACAGATACAAAAAAATTGTAGTAACCACCTGTGTACTATTGGTTCACCATGGAATAAAGTTAGAATTCAACAACAATTCTACCCCCAGAAAGCCTACAAACTCATGGAAACTGAACAGTCAATTACGAACCACTCCTGGGTCAAGGAAGAAATAACAGAAATTAAAGTCTTACTTGAATTCAACGAAAATACAGACAAAACATACCCAAACCTATGGGACACTATGAAAGCAGTGCTAAGAGGAAAGTTCGTAGAACTAAGTGCCCACATAAAGAAAACAGAGAAAGCTCACATTAGAGACAACAGCACACCTGAAAGCTCTAGAAAAAAAAAAGAAGCAGATTTACCCAGGAGGAGTAGAAGGCTGGAAATAATCAAACTAAGGGCTGAAATCAACAAAATAGAAACACAGAAAACAATCTATAGAATCAATGAAACAAAGAGCTTGTTCTTTGAGAAAATCAACAAGATCGACAAACCCCTATCCAAACTAATCAAACGGCAGAGAGAGAACACTCAAATTAACAAGATCAGAAATGAAAAGGGGGACATAACAACAGACACTGAGGAAATTCAGAAAATCATTAGGTCTTACTACAAAAGCCTGTATGCCACAAAATTGGAAAATGTAAAAGAAATGAACATTTTTTAGATAAGTACCATATACCAAATTAAATCAAGACCAGGTGAACAATTTAAATAGACCTATAAGTCGTGAGGGAATAGAAGCTGTTATCAGAAACCTCCCAAAGAAAAAAAGCCAAGGACCAGAAGGTTTTAAAGCAGAATTCTATCAGAATTTCCCAGAAGAGCTAATACCTATACTCCGTAATGTGTTCCACATAATAGAAACAGAAGACTCATTGCCAAACTCTTTTTATGAAGCTACAGTTACCCTGATACCAAAACCACACAAAGACTCAACCAAGAAAATTACAGACCAATCTCATTCATGAACATTGACGCAAAAATTCTCAATAAAATACTGGCAAACCGAATCCAAGAACACATCAAAAAAATTATCCATTATGATCAAGTAGGCTTCATCCCAGAGATGCAGGGCTGGTTCAACATACAAAAATCTATCAATGTAATCCATCATATAAATAAACTGAAAGGAAAAAACCATATGATCATTTCATTAGATGCTGAAAAAGCATTTGACAAAATTCAACACCCCTTTATGATAAAGGTCTTGGAAAGATTAGGGATACAAGGTTCATACCTAAATATAATAAAAGCAATATACAGCAAGCTGACAGCTAACATCAAATTAAATGGAGAGAAACTTAAAGCAATCCCACTAAAATCAGGAACAAGACAAGGCTGTCCACTCTCTCCATATCTCTTCAATATAGTGCTTGAAGTTCTAGCAATAGCAATAAGACAACATAAGGATATCAAGGGTATTTGAATTGGAAAGGAAGAAGTCAAACTTTCATTATTTGCAGATGATATGACAGTGTACATAAGTGACCCCAAAAACTCTACAAAAGAACTCCTACAGCTGATAAACACCTTCAGTAATGTGGCAGGATACAAGATCAACTAAAAAAAAAAATAAGTAGCCCTCCTATACACAAAGAATAAAGAAGCACAGAGGGAAATCAGAGAAATATCACCTTTCACGATAGCCACAAATAGCATAAAGTATCTTGGGGTAACAATAACCAAGGAAGTGAAAGATCTATTCGACAAGAACTTTAAGTCTTTGAAGAAAGAAATTGAAGAGGATACCAGAAAATGGAAAGATCTCCCATGCTCTTGGATTGGTAGGATCAACACAGTAAAAATGGCAATTCTACCAAAGACAATCTATAGATTCAATGCAATCCCTATCAAAATCCCAACAAAATTCTTCATAGACCTTGAGAGAACAATAATCAACTTTATATGGAAAAACAAAAAGCCCAGGATAGCAAAAACAATCCTATACAATAAAAGTACTGCCAGAGGCATTACCATCCCTGACTTCAACTCTATTACAGAGCTACAGTAATGAAAATAAACAGCTTGGTATTGGCATAAAAACAGAGACGGTGACCAATGGAATCGAATCAAAGACCCGGATATTAATCCACAAACCTATGGACACCTGATTTTCGACAAAGGAGCTAAAATTATACAATGGAAGAAAGAAAGCATCTTTAACAAATGGTGCTGGCATAACTGGATGTCAACCTATAGAAGAATGAAAATAGATTCATATCTATCACCATGCACAAAACTCAAGTCCAGATGGATTAAAGACCTCAATATAAATCTGACCACACTGAACCTGATAGAAGAGAAAGTGGGAAGTAGTCTGCAACACATGGGCACAGGAGACCACTTCCTACGTATAACCCTAGTAGCACAGACAATAAGAGCAACAATGAATAAATGGGACCTCCTGAAACTGAGAAGCTTCTGTAAAGCAAAGGACACTGTCATTAAGACAAAAAGGCAACCTACTGAATGGGAGAATATCTTCACCAACCCCACATCAGACAAAGGCCTGATCTCCAAAATATACAAAGAACTCAAGAAACTAGACATTAAAATTCTGAATAACTCAATTAAAAAATGGGGTACTGAACTGAACAGAGAATTCTCAACAGAAGAAGTTCGAATGGCCAAAAGGTACTTAAGGTCATGTTCAACTTCCTTAGCAATCAGGGAAATGCAAATCAAAACACCATTGAGATACCATCTTACACCTGTCAGAATGGCTCAAATAAAACACACCAATGATAACCTATGCTGGAGAGGATGTGGAGTAAGGAGAACACTCATCCATTGCTGGTGGGAATGCAAACTTGTGCAACCACTTTGGAAATCAGTGTGGCGGTTTCTCAGGAAATTGGGAGTCAACCTACCTCAGGATCCAGCAATACCACTCTTGGGAATATACCCAAGAGATGCCCAATTATACTACAAAAGCATTTGTTCAACCATGTTCATAGCAGCACTATTTGTAATAGCCAGAACCTGGAAACAACCTAGATGCCCCTCAAAGGAAGAATGGATAAAGAAAGTGTGGAACATATACACATTAGAGTTCTACTCAGCTAAAAACAATGACATCTTGAATTTTGCATGCAAATGGATGGAAATAGAAAACACTATCCTGAGTAAGATAACCCAGACCCCAAAAGATGAATATGGTATGTACTCACTCATTAGTGGATTCTAGCCATAAACAAAGGACATTGAGCCTATAGTTCGTGATCCTAGAGAAGCTAAATATAAGGTGGACCCAAAGAAAAACATATATAGATCCTCCTGGAAATTGGAAGCAGACAAGATCGCCAGGCAAAAGTTGGGAGCCTTGGGGGTGGGGATGAGGTGGGAGTGGGGTGGGGTGGAGTGGGGGAAGGGGAGATGGGGAGACAGAAGGGAGAAAGGGAGGATTGAGGAGAGCTTGTGGGTTGGTTGAGATGGAGGAAGGGCAGATATAGGAGCAGGGAAGAAGATATCTTAATTAAGGGAGTCATTTTAGTGTTGGCAAGAGACTTGGCTCTAGAGGGGTTCCCAGGTTTCCAAGGGGATGTCTCCAGCTAAGTCCTTGGGCAGTAGAGGAGAGGGTGCCTGAACTGGCCTTATCCCATAGCCACACTGATGAAAATCTTGAATATCACCATAGAACCTTCGTCTGGCTATGGATGGAGATAGAGACAGAGACCCACATTGGAGCACTGGACTGAGCTCCCAAGGTCCAGTTGAAGAGCCGAAAGAGGGAGAAGATTAACAAGGAAGTCAGGACCGCGAGGGGTTCATCCACCTACTGAGACGGTGTGACTGATCTAAGGGAAGCTCACCAAGGCCAACTGGACTGGGACTGAATGAGCATGTGATCAAACAGAACTCTCTGAATGTGGCAGACAATGGGGGCTGACTGAGAAGCCAATGGTACTGGCACTGGGATTTATCTCCACTGCATGTACTGGCTTTTTGGGATCCTAGTCTATCTGGATGCACACCTTCCTAGGCCTGGATGGAGGGGGGAGGGCCTTGGACTTCCCACAGGGCAGGGTACCCTGCCCTTTCTTAGGACTGGAGGGTGATTGGGGGGAGGGTGAGTGGGGGAGTGGGAGGGAAATGGGAGGAGGGTGGAGGTGGAAATTTTGAATGGTATTTGTAAAGCAAAATAAATAAATAAATAAAAAAGATTCCTGCAGTGCACATATTACCAGGTGGTGTAAACTGAGCATGGTGGCCTATGCCTGTAATCCCAACACCAGACTGAGGCAAAGGGTCACCAGGAGTTTGGCACCAGCCTGGCTTATAGAGTGACACCTTGTCAGAAAAACAACAAACCCTATATACATACATTCATACATAAATCTGTTTGAAAACATGTTCTCTTACCTACATAGTTTTTAAGAAGAAAGTTCATGGGTTGGTAAGATGGCTCTGCACTTAGGTGGTGACTCTTGCCTGAAGCCCTGATGACAGGGATGTCAGGAGAGAAATGGTTTCTAAGAGTTGTCCTCTGACCTCCTCAGGCACATTAATAAATCTGGGGAATACATTCGTAATCTTTGCAAGTCAATTGCTCAAATTAACCTCAAAATATACAGTAGAGGCCATGTCTTGGTGGTGGTGGCAGTGCACACTTTTAATTCCAGTCCTTAGGAGGCAAAGACAGACAAGTCTCTGTGAGTTTGAGGCCAGCCTGGTCTACAGAGTTAGGACAACCGAGGTTACACAAAGAAACCCTGTCTCTAAAAATAATTGCCTATCCATTAAATATGGCTGGTAATTACTCAGCCAATAAAATATTTTTATTTTAGTAATTTTCTTCATATTAATTTAAACTTATGAAGATCAAAACTGAGGATATAGTTCAGTGAAAGAGTATTTGGCTCACACCGTGAAGCTTATTTGTTGAATCTCTAGCACAGAAAAAAAATGAATGCATAAAATTATTAATTTTTAAAGATTGTTCTTTGTTAAACTATATATATATGAAAAATAATTATGTTATGATTATTTAGAATGTAATTATAAATTTATAGTTATTTGAGACCAGCATATGCCACCCTACAAAAATACCTTTCGTGTAATGGTTTCGATCTGTAGTCAGTTAAGAAAGCAGATTAAAGAGAGGCTCTCTGCCCTTCCCCTGTCTGGCTTACAAGCAGGACCTCACCTTATAAAGACAAAGAGTGACCTCTTTCCTCTCAGCTGAAACATACAATTGAAGATCACTGCAATGATCTGTTTTATTTAATTTTCATTTAGAGTTCTGAGGATTATTTATATCTATTTGCTTTGACTGAATGAGATACTCCTCAAAATTTATCATTTTTTGTCCTTTACTACTTCACTATTATCAGCCACATCTGTTCTAGCAACATCAGAAGTTGCCCATGAACTCTCGTAGGCAGTGTCTACGTAGGTAGACAATGGTTTACAGAAGGTACAAAATATCCTGTTTCTTATGTGCACTAGTCATCTAGTCCCCCAACTAATGAACATGAAAAGGGGTTATTAATGAGGATAAGGCAAGGGAGTGACGTTAATAGCAAGGTTGCCTTAAAATGATTCTCAATTGTCATTAGTCTTGCTTTGTACTGAATTCATCAATAAACTCAGCTACATGCTTGGTTTAATTCATGCATACCAAACATTTCTAAGTCTCTAGAAACTTAGCTGCACGTAAAAGTTATCCAGCAACTAAAGAAGATTCCAAACAGGCTTTTAAACTCATGTGTGACCCTGAGAAGAGCATGAAAAACAACGGTGGACATGAGATCCATGTCTTCCACGTCTCTCCCCCGATAATCTCTGTAAGTAATGAAAACGTCACCTCTCACTCCATTCTGTCTCTCTCATTGAAATCCATGACAGACATCATGTTGTGGTAGAGAGGAGTCCTTATAAATTCAGTTTCTCTCCCGAAGTCTCGATGAAGAGTGGGAGGAATGAGAATATGAGCAAAGATGTCAAGACCATGATGGGTACACCCACTGAAACAGTTTACCTGAGCTAATGGGAGCTCACCAACTCCAGCCGGACAGGGAAGGAACCAGTGTAGGGCTAAACTAGGCCCTCTGAATGTGGTTGACAGTTGCATGGCTGGGACAGACTGAGGGGGCACTGCAGTGGCCCCAGGATTTATTCCTACTGCTTGTACTTGCTTTTGGGAACCCATTCTCTTTGGATAGATATCTTGCTCAGTCTATATATAGTAGGGAGGGCCTTGGACCTTCCCCAAAGCAATGTGCTTTACCCTCTCTGAGGAGTGGATGGGGGTGGGGTGGGAGGGTATATGGAGGGAATGGGAGGAGAGGAGGGAATGGGAACTTGGATTGGTATGTATGATGAAAAAAGATTGTCTGCTTTCTTTTTTAAAAAATAAATAAATTTAGTTTCTGTTGCACTTCCTCACCTGCTGTATTTCAATTCAATTTGTTTTCATAACTGATCTCTCCTATACTGTTCTCTCTCTTTTACCTGATTGTATGTTCACGCCAACTCCCCCTCTTCATAAAGGGAAGAAACTTATTTAAGAAAATCAGTAAAGATATAACAACTCTTGGACTGCTTTTCTAGATCCAACACAACTTCCTCAGTAATACTTTTAGCCTTGTATTCATTAGAGCATTCTCCTCTAGATTCGTCATGTCAACTGGTAACTATGTCATGACCCTGATAATTCTATAGCCTCAGAATCACAGAACCCACTCTACATTTACTGGAGAGATTATGCAATCAAACTTACAAGTAGACTGTGTACTTCTGAGAACCATCCACCCTGTCAAGGACCTTCTGAAAGATACCCCAGTACCAAGTCTTTTATGCATAACTGGACTCGTGGGTGCTTAACTGTAATTGTTGGCCAGATGTGTGTACTTATCAATAGTTTGATAGCTTGAAAAATCAACTGAAATGAATATGTCTGGACCACTGAAAGGGCAGACCTACGGTTAGTTAGCATCACACAATATCATACTATGTGTATGTTGTATTCACATCTTATATACTGAATGAAAGCAAACTAAAGTCAATTTCTTAATAATAGAACTTTTGAAAATCTTGCAGGGCATGGGGGAACATGCCTTTAATCCCAGGTCTCTGGAGGCAGAGGCAGGTGGATCTCTGTGAGTTCAAGGCCAGCCCAGCCTGGTCTACAAAGTGAGTTCCAGAGAAGCCAGAGCTGGTACACAGAGAAACCCCGTTTTAAAAACAAAACAAAACAAAAAACCAAAAAAATTCTTTGGAACTATTTAGTGAACATGCAAACTTGCTGGGCTCAAAAATCCTTTACCATAGCATCCATTGTTACAGAAAAGTCCCTGGGAGATAGTGGCCTCTAAACAATGATCAGTCAGGTCCTCACCTCTAGAGCCTGAGTATAATTTTGCATAAAGCATTATGACTATGCAATTATATTAAAATTGGAGAAGATGAGATCATCTTGATTTCTTGAAGTGAGCCCTGGATGTAACCACAAGTGTAACCATAAGAGGAACATGGGAATTTGTTCACAAATAAGATGAGAAGAGATTAAAAAAATGCTGCCGCAGAAACCCTGTGGAAGCTCGTGATCCAAGACGCTGCTGCCTTCTTTTGCAGCGGTATCAATGACTGCTGGCTCACAGGTGAGAATGAGAGACATAACACACACACACACACACACACACATTCTAGGCAGGAATCCATTGAAGAAAACTCTTAAAAGTTATGATAAGGATGCTGAAGTGTAGATCTTCCAGTTCATGACTTCTGGCGGGATTTGGGGAGGGAAGGACACAGTTTTCTTTAAGGGACTGGCCATGGGGAGTTTGACCATGCTCCAGTGAGCAAACAGGCAACACAAATCGGACTTCATATATATAAATTGTTTCTTCTTTTTATGGGGGAGGGAATCACAAGGGTTGGGAGTGGACCTGGGAAGTCTGGGAAGTAAGTGTAATTGGGGTGCATTATGTGAAATTCTATCTTGGAAAATAACAGAACAAAACAAAAAAAAAGATGCTATGGTGCTGACTTTGAAGATGTAGCAAAGAATCGCAAGCCAAGGATACTGTTCTAGAATCTGGAAAAGGCAAGGAAACAAGTTGGTCCCTAGAACTTTCCCAAAGAGTGTGGCCCTATCAGTACCTTAGCATCAAGCCAGACAAAATGATTTTGACTACTGAGAAAGAACTATATGTGGTGTTTTACTTCACCAAGTTGACAATCAGGGATTACTCTGGCAAAATTTTGATGAAGCATGAGGGTATTTATTTTTGGTCTTCAATTAATAATCCAATCCGTGAACTTACGAATACTGCTGTGAATGACATTTTCTGTGTCACTTTTATTGAGTTATACCACAAATGTGAAACCTGGCTGTCTATATCCTTCTAATCTATTATACAGTTTTTTGTTTGATTTTTAAAGATTTATTTATTTGCTATGTATATAGTATTGTGCCTGCATGTACGCCTACACACCAAAAGAGGACAGCAGGTCTCATTACAGATGGTTGTGAACCACCACATGATTGCTGGGAATTGAAGAGCAGCCAGTGCCCTTAACCTCTGAACTATCTCTCCACACCCATTATATAGTTTTAATAAACTAGTAACACATTGTTCTGAAGTTCCATTCACTGTACACTTTATAATTCCCAAATTTATCTGTACATTTATTTTTAATTTATAAGGACCTTCCACTTAAGGAATATGATTATTCTTATCTTTGTACTTATTTAAATAAACATTGACATAAAACAGCTGTTTCCTTTCAAAATTATTTTAAAGCTATTGGATTGAAAAACATTTGAAGTTTTTGTGTGATTTACCTAAACAGTCTTATGTTCCTCTATGCTTTTCAATGTATCTTTCCTCCATAATGTGTTAGTCAGCTCTCCACCACTGTAGTGACATCACCAAGACAGTCAACTTACAGGGAAGGAAGGTTAATTTTTGTTTGCAATTCAGAAATTTCCTCCCATAGCCTCTTGATCCAGCTGCTGTGAATACAGGGTAGATAGAACAGTGCATCACAAGGAGAAAGGGTGCGGGAGAAGAAACCTCTTTACCTCAAGGCAACCAGAAAGCAAGAGAGACAGGATTAAGCCAGGGTCCTAACACCCCCTTCAAAGTCATAACCCTGACGACCTATCTTCTCTATAAACCTTATCCCTTCGTGTTTCCGCCAGCTCCTAATAGGCCACAGTGACAGGGACACAGAATCCAAAGTGTGTACATTGGTCATGAGTACAGGATATAAATCCTGTTAGGAGGGAAAGTTGGTGGCAGCTACCAGACCTGAGTTGGCTGGATCTTTATTGTGGGGACCATTTGGGGGTAGACTGGCTGGTGTCATGGATACAAATGATGAATATTTTAGCAGTTGGATATAGAAACCATGGGTTACCTTGTTCTTGTTCCTAGCTGTTCTATATTGAAAAAGAGAGAGTCCAAATGAACAAGGAACCACAGCCAGCAGTAGTCCAGGAGAGCCAGAATAATATTCACACTCAGACACGTGCCAGTGACCTGCAGACGGTTGCTCACTTGCTGCCTGCTGTTCCTGCAGGAGGAGGTAATCCATGCCACCAACACAAGGCGTTTGCCCATGGGTGGAAAGAGTGGTGAGTGTTGCCAATGTAGAAAGAGAAACAACAGGGCCATGGGGGTGGGGGAGAAAGCCAGTTGAAAAACAAGCAGAAAACACAAGATGTGCTGCGGAGAGAGGAAGTGGTTGGAAGCAAGAACTCAAGGGCTGAAAACAAGTGAAGCTTGTGGAGAGAGCTGCGTTTCTTCAGCATGCATCCAACACCATAGCTGGTGTGCAGCTCAACAGCACTAGGAAAACAAGGAGCTGCAACTGCAGGACGGTAGACCTCACTCTTTCCAGACCTTCAACTTGAGGTGTAAGAATTCAAATTGCCACCATTCAATCCAAATGGAGTCCTGTTCCATTATTCAAAGACCCATTGGAGGTGCTGTCATTCTTACCGCTGGAGAGCTGACTAGTCACAGAATTTAAATCTTTTGGGGTAAAATGTGAAGCCCAAACTTTTAAGTTCTATGGGGAAAGGTCTAGACATTGATGTTCTTAATAAATCCCAGCTTCCTCACGAATGCTACAAGGTTAGGTAGACAAATGAAATAGGAGCCTGGCAGGTCAGATAGAATGTTCCTGCTTCTAGTGGATCTGATAAACTGGATTAAGAAGAGCCAGACTCAGTCTATGTTGATAGATTTATGATTTTATTCTAGATTATGTATCATGCATCCTAGGGCTACAGAAACAAATGACTTTGTAATTTGGTACAGTTTTATGTATGGCATAAGCTTTGGTCATTATTAATACTGTTTTCCCTTAAAAGCAAAAACATTTTAAGTTGGGGTAACAGATTAGGAATGGGAAAAAATATCATCACATAATAAAGGCAACATGCAGGTAACTGACTGAAAACAGACAAATTATAGTGAAAAAGCAAAGAAATATATTATGTAATTGAAATAAATGATCTATATAAAACCCAACACTACAAAGAATACATATCAATAAAAATTCGGTAAAAGGACTTTTTGTTAAGAGGCAAGACATATTAACGTTTTAATTTTAGGATTCCTCTAGGTTAAATATCAAACTCACTTAAATATCAAAAGTTTGGATTCTACAAACTCCAGTAATCCTTTCTTGTATAATATTTTGATGGCCATGCTGTGAATAAAACATTGTCACAGTTTGATGACACAAGCTCCCAGTTACTGTTTGGAATATTGCGTGACTTCTCCTGGGGAGATGTGAACTAAGATCTGTTTGGCCCAAATGGAAGAAACAATTCCACCCAAGTCTAGCTTGATGAACCAAGAACTGTACTGGGATTATCTGGGTGTATGAGTGCAGGGGCTTTTCCAGGAGCCTACATCAAATGTAGTTGCATCACCAGACATGCTTCCCCAACCCCAGCATGAGTGAGGACTCATGAAAACTGCATCCCCAGAGTTTTCTGCTCAACATGCAGGTGGCTCCACTGGCCACAGTGTCCTCTCTTGCAGTAATTGTTCACTGTAACCATGAGCAGGGGCTTGGAACTTTCATGAGTTGCTTGAGCCTTGTAACTTTCTTTTACTTCTTGGGTCTTATAAATCTCCCTCCTCGAGGGGGCCTGAACTGGCCTTGTCCCATAGTCACACTGATGAATATCTTGAATATTACCATAGAAATTTTGTCTATGGAGATAGAGACAGAGACCCACATCCACATCAGAGCAATGGACTGAGCTCCCAAGGTCCAGTTGAAGAGAAGGAGGGAGAAGATGAACAAGGAAGTCAGGACCACGAGGGGTTGGTCCACCCACGGAGACAGTGTGCCTGATCTAATGGGAGCTCACTAAATCCAGCTGGACCGGGACTGAACGAACATGTGATCAAACCAGACTCTCTGAATGTGGCTGCCAATGGGGGCTGACTGAGAAGCCATAGATAATGGCACTGGGACCTGTCTCTTCTGCATGTATTGGCTTTTTGGGACCCTAGTCTATTTGGATGCACACCTTCCTAGCCTGGGATGGAGGGGGGAGGGCCTTGGACTTCCCACAGATCAGGGTACCCTGCCCCCTCTTAAGGATGGAGGGGAAGGGAGGAGGGTTAGTGGGGGAGCAGGAGGGGAATGGGAGAAGGGGAGGAAGTGTAAATTTTTGAATGGAAAAATAAAAAAAACAAAACTCCCTCCTCCCCCAAGAAGGAGCCATTTCTATTCAGACATGTAGCTACCCAACAAAAGTTAAATCAGCTAATAGATTCTTCTATGCTCAAAATATCTGCCCAAGGCTGTGAATTTTTTTAAGGGCATAGTTTCTTATGAGAAAAAAATTTGGTATTTGATCTTAATCTTAACCAAGTGATTATTTGAAAATTATATTTACTCCATGCCTTGTCCTAAGCTACTAGTCTAATACAACTTTAAAATATAAAATTTTAACCTTTAAATTACTCTACTTAATTTCACATGAATGCAGAGAGAGAGAGAGAGAGAGAGAGAGCTAGTTGAAAGGAAGGTGGGATTGAGGGAGAGAGGGAGGGAGGGATAGAGGAAGGGAGGGACTAAGGAAGGGAGGGAGGGAGAGACTGACTTTTCTTTCTCAAGTGAGCAGCTGTTTTTCCAGACTCTGTCCAACCCTTTTTGGTTTATCTATGTTCCATAAATTATTTTAGAAGGAAGATTCTGATATAACTCAGGATATTGAACTGGGGAGAAAGCTCAGTTGGTAAAACACTTGACTCACGGTGTGAGGCCCTGAGTGTGATCCCCGGAATGGTAGCGTGTGCTAGAAATCTCAGCACCACGAATAATATTAGTCATAGATGACGCCGACGCAGAGCATGAGCATCGGATGTAAGGACACAGCTCAGGGACAGAGGGCATGCTCAGTAAGTGTATGCCAGGTCTTGCTTCCCATCACGAACATCTCTCTCACAAGAGAGAAAAACATAAACAAACCATTTTAAGTCTATCCTCCCGAAAGCCTTCGTGGGCCAAGGTCCTCTCCTGGGCGCGGACTCTTCCTTCGTAGTCTCATGGCACTCGTCTCGCTCTGTTGCTTCTTCGGTAAACAGCGGAAGAGAAGAGGCAAGAGTTTGTCTTTTAAAGGTCCAGTCTCACTGTCTCTACTGACCTAAAGGCAGAACTCCTTTCTTCCCATCCTTGCATATGGTGGCACTCTGTGTTATCCAAAACGAGGCTAGCCCAAGGAAGGGCTGCTTTGTAAAAGGAGGTGCACTTTTAATAAGAGGCGCTTTCTCGGGGGCTACTCAGCAAATGTCAAGCCTTTTAAACTGCTGCCTAGAAATATCTGACACTGGCAACGTTAACCTTTAGAAGTCATATTAGCATTTACTTGAAGGCTGTGTTTTGCAGTGAATAACAAGCTACATCCAAAGCCTAATAAACTTCTACTCCAACGGCACAGGTTTAATAAAAATGTAAAATGGGTTGGTAAATTATCAGAAGCCATTCTCTCCTACCTTACCACTCTATATTAAAGAACATGTTCCCTCTTTAATCTGCAGCTGCCAGTGATCTGTATTCATTTCACCATCCCTGGAATCCACTCAAATCCCTTGCAGCAGGAGCTTTTTCAGCTCCCAAGGAGGAAGAGCTTTCATCTGTCCGTATCTGCGGGTTCCCACGTAGCTCCAGCTCTCAATGCACCGCGAGGTGAACGCTTTATCGAAACCCTGACATTTCTGTTGGATGATTTGCCCTATTTGAAAAAATAACAATTTGGAAAACTAGGAAACTTTGAATGAGAAGCAGTTCAACCAAACTTAATCTATGTCTACCAAGTCCATCCTCACCACTTTGCTTAGGCGCCATGAAGCTCATAGACAGGGGATGAGGTCCCAAGCTTTGTGTAGCACCACGGCACAGTCGTGCTGTGGAGTAGTGACGTTACGATGCAGAATGTGGTCAAAGGTCAGAACGAGGCATACAGCTAGCAAGGGCTTCTGAAATTCTGCTGGAAGAGGAAGAAACCAATGGAAAGCTAAGAAAGTTAGCTCAGCATGGATTTGTGACCTAGATTGCTGCCACAAGACAACACACTTGAGTAATGGACACCCACGGCACGCTCTGAGGAGCTGAGGTGCATGGCAGCAGTTAGGAGGGTCAACAGAATACCCACAGAGAAAATAATGGTGCAAGAAAGAAGTGTGTGGGCCCTAGAGACAAACTGTTCTCTGGCTCACAGTTATTTTCATTTTTATTTGATACAAAATTATGTGAATAAGCTTTTATTACTTGTATTGCAATTTACTGTCATTTCTTATTCATTTATTCACTTATTTATTGCTTAGATAATTTTGGATGGACTGACTACAGAAAAGTACGAGCAATAAAACAAAAAACAATAAATGAAATGAAAGGGCTATAATTTAAGAAAAAAACTTCATGACCAAGGCCAAGGAGGAAAAAAATCAAACTGAAAAGTAGATATTTAAAATTTTTAATTATTTATTATAGTTGAGCCTAGACTTTGGTCTAAAATTCCTGGGAATTAGAAAAAGATAGACATTATAATATTTTAGTTTTGTATTTGATTAAGCCAAAGAGTCTTAGACTGGGTCCATGGAATTATTTTTTTGATTGTTTGTTTGTTTTTGCTTTTTTGTTTGGCTTTTCAAGACAGGGTTTCTCTGTATAGCCCTGGCTGTCCTGGAACTCGCTCTGTAGACCAGGCTGGCCTTGAACTCACAGAGATCACCTGCCTCCACCTCCTGAGTGCTGGGATTAATGGCAAGTACCACCACCACCACCCAGCCAATGTTAGTAACCCTAAGGGAGCCAGTGGACACACTGAAATTTTATCCCAAATGTCGTCACTGAGGAGATTTAAAGAAAGTATTCCTACTTCCAGATTCTTAAAGGGGTTTGTAATCTAAAACATTACAAACCACTCAAACAATGACATTTATTTTACACACCAATATATCACCAACGCATTTATATGACTGAAGGGCCAGAAAGATTAAGTTCTAGGTCCAAATTAAGAGTTCAAGAGTCAGATTCTAATCAATATGTTTATTTGGCTCATGAAGTGAACAAAACAAAACAAAAAGCAAAAATCCTCTGGATTTAGTAATGCTTAAAAGAATTTTTTGTTCTTGTTTTTCTTTTTCTGTCCTGAAATATTTAAAAATTTGTCATAGTATGGTTCTTTGTTGCATGGTAGCAGTTGCCTACTAAAACTGAGAACAACCGGCCCTTTCGGACCTAGCAAGTGGCCTCTACTTTGTTCTGTCAGCGACACTCCCAATATGGACTGAGCAGCTCCAATCTGGAAATTAAAGAACTCCAAATTCTGACATTTTTGAGTACTGACACAAGTAGGAAATCCCACACCCGACCTCATATGAAAGATTGCAGTCAAAATGCAATGCACATTTTTTTAATGGTATGACAATCTGGTACATATAGAACCAATGAATTTCTATGCTTAGACTTGGGTCCCATCCCCAAGACATCTCATGTATTTGCAAGTATTTCAAAATCTGAAGGAATCCATAATCTGACAAATGACTAGTTCCAAGCATTTTTGGTGTTGATGGGGGACAGATAGGGACACTTTTGCATGATAAGAACACATTTTTACTTCATATTGTAGAAGGGAATCTGTATACACTCCATGTAAACAACTCAGCTTGCACCCACTATTAAAGATTTGTTCTGAGTTAACCTCTAGCCCAAGGGACCCTCCTGGAGGAACACAAGGCTCAGTAGCTCAAGGATGCAACCCCAACTGCACAGGAAGAGATGATAATGAAGCCAACGTACACAGATGCAAATGATTTAAAAAAAAGAAAAGAAAAGGAAAGGAAACCTACATCATGAATCTGAGACAGGAGGACCACCCGAAGCAGAGTGGCAAGAATCAGCTGTGGGATGATTGGCTGCCTTTGTTCTCACTCCTACAACGTTTGCTGGCAGAAGATGAGATGCGGGAAGATTTTTTAAGATGTTAATCTGCTTCCCAGAGTCTAGGCTGCATTCTGTGGCCGTGTTGGTGTCCAAGAGCTGTATTGGCACTGGGGCCACAGTGTCGTCTGGGCCACGGCTGCTACCGACGGCCATGTTTGGGTGCATGGCCCAGGAGCAGCAAAGTTCTGGGCTCATGTTGCCACAGGGGATCACAGGAACCATGCATCTCTGAACATGTGTAATCTGCCGTGTCCCTCACTGGCCCCAGGATAGCTGGCCCTGGCCCTCTCTGGACACTATAGCAGGAGAGTTGGTGCCGTCCCCTCCCCCCATAGGAGCACTGACCTCAGCACTCAGGAGAGAAGACCCCACACGGGAACATAGGCATGGGAGAGCTGGCCCTGATGTGTGGGCCTAGGAGAGCTGGCTGTGCCCCTCACCTGAGGGAGTGGTCCCAATGACCCTGACCAACCAGTTCAGCTACTGCCCAGATGCACATTCTGGGCCTTGCGTTGGCACACCCTAACAGCTGCCCCATCTTTGATCTGTTGGAGTGCGCAAAGGGACTGATTCTGCAGAATCTCCATGACTTACGGAAACAGTAAGATATCCAAGAGGAGTTTTGATGAGGGCCTAGCCCAGTGATGGTATACCAAAAATCAGAACCTTGAACAAGACTAATAACTGATTGCAATAAACATTTTGTCTGTGGGGATGACTGGACAAAAGGGGTATACTGTGAGACACATAGCAAGTCCCGATACCACTAGGATTAATAAAGAGAAGCTGGAATGGAGGAGCAAGGTGGTTTTCTTTTTCTTTTTGGATTGTTTTGTTTTGCTTTTAGTTAATTCGAGAGACATACTGCAAGGGGCTGGATAAGATATGGAGGGTCTGGGAGGTGAGCAAGATTGGGATGCATGATGTGAAATTTCCAAAGAATCAATAAAGAATTATGTTTAAATGGATATTAATATGCTGCCTCCTCAGATTGCCAGCCCTCTGAATAAAGCACAATCTAAAGATGTGGTCCCTGTCCCTGCTCATCATCTTTATGTAATAGGCAGCAAGAGCTGTGGCATTCTGGGTCCAGGTATGTGGTACTCAGTCTACACCTCCAGTCCCTTTACTCACTTCTTGCTTAGCTCCTGTAGATAGCTGTACTTGGACACACAGGTTAGATAAGGCACACAAGCTGGACCTAGGTTTTGCTCCAGTTCAGAAAGGGCCCCTCTAACAATAAGGTAGATTAGAACAGCTATAAATAGTTGGCTATGCTTGCTTGCCTTTTTCATTAGCACATATAGTTATTTTATATTTTTCACATGCATGCACTAATTCAGTAAATATTTCCTGTGCATAAAGTATATGCAAGGTTCTTTCCAATTCTATGTGTATATATGTAAAATATATATGTATATGTGCATGTGTGTATACATATCTTTCTATTAGCAAAATATTTCCAAATTTATATGATAAAATGAAATGCACCAATGTTTCATGGTGTTTTGTCACACACCTATAAATCTATTTTCTTTTCTGCCTTAACACAATCACGGAGCTCCCAATTCTACTGTCTACTGAGGTATTTATGTTTAATTATTAATTTTCTGTGCATAAGATAACTTTGAAAGAGGGACTGACTAAAGAAATGGCTCAGGGGTTAAAAGTGCTTGCTGCTCTTGTAGAGGAGCTGCGTTCAGTTTCCAGCACCTAGAGAGTGGCTCACAACTGTCCATAACTCCAGTTCCAGGGGAATCAAAGCTCTCTTCTAGCCAGTGAGGGTACCAGACACCCATGTGGTCACATACATATATGTAAGCAAACACTCACGCACATAAAATAAGAGTAAACTAATCTTTAGAAGATAACTTTGAATGACCCATGGTTCCTGCTGAATTGCAATTCAAAAATGATGGCTGATGTATTTCATTCTCCAAACCGACACCTGTAGGATTCTTGTACATCACTTTTCTTAGCAGAGCTTGATCTAAACGCAACCAGATCCTGTTAGTTCAACACTTAATACCCTGCCATAGCTGCCTCTCCACTCTAAGTATGACTTAAGCCTTTACTTATTTTTTTAAAGATTTTTATTTGTTTATTATGTATACAGTATTCTCCTGCACCAGATCTAATTACAGATGGTTGTGAGCCACCATGTGGTTGCTGGGAATTGAACTCAGGACCTCTGGAAGAGCAGCCAGTGCTCTTAACCTCTGAGCCATCTCTCAAGCTCCTCTTTACTTGTTTTTCACAAGCTATCTGACTTAGCCTACTTCTGCGATCAAGTTCATGTCCATCACACTACCCCCTGCTCACTAAACACCAGTTGTGCTGGCTTCTCATAGCTGCACCAAGAAAGCAGTTCTTAGCTCTTAATTTAGCCAGCTCCCTCCTTTTCTTGAGTATTCATTTTCTGTCCTCTAAGATAGACTTTCTGGCCATCTGATCTAAAGTAATTGTTCTATTTCCCTATGAAATCAGTCTCCTACATAACCTTGCTTCTTGATGACTGCGCCATATCTTTGTTGACTGTCTTCTTTCTGAGTATGTAATCCATGAAGGCAGGAATCCTCTAACTCACCCGAATACCTAGTTTAGCCAGTTGCTCACCTTGCTCACCTAAATGCATACCTGGTACATAGTTAGCCAAAAATGTTTTTGAATGAAAGAGCCAATGAACAAATAAATAAAAGCAATGCTTAGCACTCCGGATACGTTGATTAACAGCTAGGTATGATGCCCCGTGCCTGAAATCTCAGTACTTGAGAGGTGGTAGAAGGAAGATGGGGAATATTCCTTTACACTGTGTGAATATCTGTCACTATGATTGGTCTAATAAAGAAGCTGACTGGCCAATAGCTTGGCAGGTAGAGTTAGGTGGGACTTGCAGACAATAAGAGAGCCTGAAGAAGAAAAGGGGAGTCTCAGGGTCTCAAGGAGACATTGAGAGATGCAAGATAAACTTGTTATGTTAAAAAAAAAAGTAGCACCATGTGTCAGAGCATAGATAAGAAATACGGGTTAATTTAAAATGTAAGAATTAGCTAGTAACAAATATAAGCTATTGACTGTGGTTATTTGGGAATTGGGGGCAGCTGGCAGGGCAGAAAAGTCTGCCTACAGAAAGATCAGAAGTTCAGGGTCATCCTCTGTTATATGAAGCAGGTGCTGCCTCTAAACGAATAAATACACTGATGTATGACATGCTGTTTCGTTTTCTGACACGCAGAGCTGTGGCATGCATTCGTAGTTCCCTGAGGTAGGTTGGTTGAATTTGAAGACTGATTGGGTGGTTTTGTTTAAGCATATCACTATAGCTCAGAGAATTTTGTCTAAGAGAGCCACATCAAAGCAGAAATATTCTTACCCAGTGTATATCAATTTAGCAGAAATAGGACCTGGGGCCTGGCAGTGGTGGTACACACCTTTAATTCCAGCACTTGGGAGGCAGAGGCAGGTGGATCTCTATGAGTTTGAAGTCAACCTGCTCTACAGAGTGAGTTCCAGGACAGACTCCAAAGCTATGAGAAACCTTGTCTCGACAAACGAAAAAAAGAAAGAAACAGAAACATGGATGCAACCCTTGTTAGTGTAGTAGGTCCTAGGCTTGATCCTGTGTATGGCCAAAACACTGAATAAAATAAATTAAAAGAATAAAATAAATAATAGGTCCTTGTATTGTTTTTCCCCTTAAGGTAATTCATTGCATACTGAAAAGTATTTCTGGCTCCAGAGAAAAACAGATTTATAAGGGACACTGAAAGGAAAACTTAAACCACTTGGAAATTTAAACTTCCAACGTGAGTAGGCAATGATTATTTTAATGATACAAATTCAAAATATTTGGTGAATGAAGAAAAATAGTGCCTTAGTGGCAGACAGGAAATGAAATATGAAGTACATGTTAATGTTTGAACTACACATATTTGATATAGCACAAAAATATATTTTTGAAGATAAGTCTCTATAGATCTATTTTTTTATTTTTTATTTTTGGTTTTTTGAGACAGGGTTTCTCTGTATAACAGCCTTGGCTGTTCTGGAACTTGCTCTGTAGACCAGGCTGGGCCTGAACTCACAGGGATCTGCCTGACCTTGCCTCCTGAGTACTGGGATTAAAGGTGTGCACCAACACTGCAGGGCCAGATCTATGTAATTTAACTATAAGAAATAATACCTACAAATATTTTTCTCTGGAATATCTAATCAGTTCTTATTGAAAATAAAGAAATGACTTATGTTTAATAAATAATCAAAATTCAGCTTATGAGTCTGACAGAAAGAATATTTCAATTTCTGTGGGAAAATAAATATTCTCTGGTGAAAATGTAAAGAAGGCTTAGAAGATTCCTACTGAGACCAAGAAGAAAATTCAACAAGCTTATGAAAAAATCATTATGAGACACTTGCATTGTTTTAAGGGAAAAAAATGTTTTCTTGCTTTCTGAAGCTAGTCTGAACCTGTTCTTATGTCTGCATGGAATTCCAGCTTCTCCTGAATGCAGAGCAGAAGAAAGCAATGTAAAGACCTGGGAGTTATGAATAAATCTTCAGATTGGCCATGAATGCCAATGAATGTTAAACTCACACAACTTGCTAAGAAAAGACTCGGTGCTACTGTAGCGCTTTATTCTTATGGACACTTTCAAATATGTTAACTCATTTGGTTTCCAAAATAACCCTTGGGAAAGTCATAATACATTCAGCAGTATTTTACTGATAGAGAGAAGTTAGGACTGGCTCAAAATCACTCAGGACTGAGCTGACATAAGTAAAACCTATCTTCCAGCAGTTTATCTCCACTCTACTGGCAGACAAAGAGAGCCTCCTTTAGTCTATGATTGCTTTGGGAGGCTCAACACAATTTACAAAGACGTTGGAAGGAAAAAACCAGTCCTGTAAAGGGACACCCTTTACAGAAGAAGATCCCTGGATGGAAGGATGATGTCACCCACAGGCCACTAGGAGTTCACCTTGTCCTCCCTCTGATGGGAGACATTGTGGATGTGGGAGTGTATGATCTCAAACTTGCTAATCTTTGATTTTCTGAGATAACCAAGCTGTAGTTTAATGTTAATAATGAGATTTAATCTAAGATGTGGAGTAAGTTGAGTTAGTTAGCTAGAAAAGAAGGAAGCTACACAATACGAATGAAAGTCAGAAGTAAGAAATGGTGTAAACTATTTCGTTGCTACACGTCTGATTCATCAACTAAGATATTAATCTATGTTTCATTTGTATTTCTAGAGATGAATCAAAAACATGTGTTTTCATTTGATGTTCCCATCTTTGCTCTATCACAGTTTCAGAGTGAAGACCTGGGACTTGATGGGCAGAGTTAAAATATTGTTTAATGAAAGAAAACAGACCAAGAAAGGGAATGGGCATTAACAAGTGTGAATTGAGGAGAAAGATGCGACAGAAGTTTAATGAAGCTCCCAGACCTAGAAGGGTTTTGATGGTTAGGGATTCTGGAAGTAGCATGCTTACACCTCATGGCATTCAGGAAGGTATCAGAACCTACAAGGAGAAAGTCTGGACACAAATATCAAAGTCTGCAGCCTCCAAGGGATCTCAGGTTATAATTGTGCCACCAGCACATGGAGGCCAACCTTTACCTCTACTTACATTTTTTGACTATGACCCTTGTTAAATGAAAATTACAAAAAGACATTGCTTCGGACTAAAGCTAGTGCACTAGATCCTACAGATCAGACTGGAAGCCAAAGCAGAGTTACTTGTGCTAAAATTTAACATCACCAAAATACAAGTTATTATCTGACATCATGAAGAACAAGGATTTTGATGCGTGAATTTCAAGATAGAACAGAGTTGGCATGTCAGTAATCCTCACTCTTGCATTAATCCTTACCAAAAGGAAAACAAACAAACAAACAAACAAAAACCAAAACTAGTCAAAAAAAAAAAGAACTCAACCCGAAACTGTAGGTGGAGACTGCTGTATCCCGACTGCTCAGACCCGAATAATCACACAGAAACTATATTAATTGCAACACTGTTTGACCAATGACTCTAGCATATTCCTAGCTAGCTCTAACATCTTAAATTAACCCATTTATATCAATCTGTGTATCACCACAAGATTGTGGCCTACCAGTAAGTTTCCTAAGGTCCCGAGGTATCCTCCTTCTGCAGCTACATGGTGTCTCTTTGATTCCATCTTCTCTCTCTCTCTCTTTGTTCTGATTTCCTGCTGGGTTTTACTCTGCTAAGCCATTAGCTGAAACAGCTTTATTTATCAACCAATAAAGCAGCATATACACAGAAGGGCATCCTACATCATCTCCCCCTTTCTGTCTAATTAAAAAAGGAAGGTTTTTCCTTCAACATAGTAAAATTGCATATACAAAACAGTTATCAAACAAGAATTATAGCTGCAATACTTCTTTGTGAATCTAAAGATTCTTATCTAATTTATCTTTTATCATAACTAAGGAAAACTATAACTATCTGGTCTTCAAATCCACAAAGACTCCATAAGGATATAATATTACTAAGTAAACAGGAAGTGCATTGTAAGCAACTTCCAAAGTTTAAGAACTGACAGACACATCTTGCTGCCTGGACAGTCACCCAAAGTTCTTCTGTATCATTTGGACATCCATCATCAACCTACAGGCTCATAGTATCAGTGAAGCAGGAAATTTGAACATCTGATCTGTTTTGTGTTGACAAAGTTCATCAGTTGCTTTCTTCTGTGTCCTGCAAAATGTCTGGCAGTTCTTTCATGACACAGGAACCCCGAAGGACCATCTTATCTTCTTTTGGCAAGTTCAGCAATCATTTTTCTGTGGGTCCTGCATGTCCAGTTTGCATAGCATGCCATCAAGTAGTCCAGGCAAGAGCAGTTTTTTGCCCAAATGGCTAGCCTTGTCACATTGAAGGCAAATTCCATATGAGTTTCTTCAATGCCCATCAACCTCTCTGAAGTAATTTGTGCTTCCAGAAGCAGACTTGTCTCATTGTCGAGAAAAGTCTAAGTTCTTAAAACATTTTAAATGCCATATTCTGTAGGTCTGTGAAGTGTTGAAGATTATTTATCTAACTGTCTATATATCTAGAAAACCTAACTAACATGACTACAAGTTTGACTATTATAAATGACTATGTATTTATTAATCTGCAATTTTTAATTGCATATCAATTTTTAAATGAGTTGCATAAACATTAATACCTTAAACAAGAATAGAAATATACATATAACAAAATTGACCTTAAATTTGTATCAATAAACCAAATTCCATACCAATGTAAGATATTCATTTCTATATCATATTCCCCTTATTTTTTATTTTAAATTGACTATGACCATTAAACATTTATGACCAACCCTTTTTAAATGAAAATAAACATTTATAAACAACCATTTTGCAAATCTGGACATAGTTTTCTCCAAACTGCTTCCTGCTTTTTGTTGGGCAAAGTATTTTTAGTGTTCATGGAGAATTTTGGGGGGTTCTTGTTTCATCAAGCCACATTAGTTTGGAAGGAATCCATAGGTTCTCATCTTCTGTGGAAACAAAAGCAGGCCCTGTTTTCCAAAGAAACATATCCTTAGACCCAAATTTTGAGGTCAAGGTACCTTTATGTTGGTTTAACTTAGCAACCCCCAGAAACAAATGTCTCTCTGCAGTCAAAAAATCCAAAGAAAACACAATAATGTATGTAATCCAGGCTCTCTGTGTATATTCCATCTTTATGTGGCTTATTTTTCTTTACTCCATAACTGTCTCTATTCTTTTATTTTACTTTTACTGTCTAAAAGTAAAGACTTTACTACTTTACATAACTGTGTATACTCTTTTTTTCTCTCTCTCCCAAGCCTATGTACATTTTTAAACACACTGTGTCACACTTAGAGGTCTTATATGTCTGAATCTGTCCCACTGTGTATCTGAAATCCTTTTCTGACAAGGAGCATTTTAAAAGTGGTAAGCAGTGTGGTTGTGGCAGCCCTGGATGCTGGCTCCACCTCTCTTGGCCTTTCAATATGGCAGAGGTACTTTTACCACCAGCTCTGGGACTATTAAGTGGGAGCCATGCTCACCACCTCAACTCTGGGAAGCACCATGCAGCACATAAACCCTTTTTGTGTAAGTAAAAGCTAAATCTTCCATGCAGCATGCTATGTGGCCTGGAAATGTCTCTGTGTACGGCAGTAGGAATCGGCCATGCTTTCCTGCCTGGCAGATGCGATCCAGCTGCTTTCCTAGGTGTGGGTGCTGAGTGGTAGGCATGCTCTCAGCTACGTTCCTCCTAACCCTGAGTGGCAAGTACCTGAACTCAAAGTTTGTGGCTGGCCATGAGGGTTAGCCCCAAATGTATGGGTGCCGTTTTGTAGGCAGGGACTGCTCAGACCTGAATAATCCCACAGAAACTATTTTAATCATAACACTGTTTGGCTTGGCCAATGACTCTAGAATATTCCTAGCTAACTCTAACATCTTAAGTTAACCCATTTATATCAATATGTGTATTGCCACGAGGCTGTGGCCGACCAGTAAGGTTCCTAAGGTTCTGACGTAGCCTTCTCCTTGGGCAGCTACATGGTGTCTCTTTGACTTTGCCTACTCTCTCTATCTCTGTTCTGACTTCCTACTTGGCTTTACTCGGCTAAGCCATTGGCCAAAACAGTTTTATTCATCAACCAATAAAGCAACACATATATAGGACATCTCACTTCACCAAACAAGCAACAACAGAACTATAAAACAACAACAAGTCACTGGAAGTTATCTGCTATTAGCTCATCAGCTGTGTTTTTGTTTCCTTATTTCCTTATGAGGAAAGCACTTTTAAAATGACCAGCCTTTCTGCTTTTTTGTTTCTGCTTTCATCAGCTTTTTCCTGGCTATAAAACCAGCCTGTTCTGCTCAGCTCATCACAGCACTTATTGTAGTTTATAGAATAAAGTGGCGCCTAATTCTAGAATCACAAATAAAGTCAGTTAAGATCTTTAAACCAAGCTGTTGTTGCTTCTCATTTTATATTCTTCAACAACAACAATGAAGGAAATAACCAAAGAAATATAAAGTTCAAAAGCACATATGCACAACACGAAAGAGACAGTGAACCCACCTGTGCCTTGGAGCTCTGGCTTATAAATGTCATCGGGAAAGAACAACACTTTTTAGAAAAGGACAGGAAAGGTGCTGTGTAGAAACTTCCTCCAAATTGAAACAGTCCATCCTAGATTGATGCTCTTAATACCCAGAGAGTTTTGGGCCAGATGGATGGCTCAGAAGCTAAAAGCACTTACTGCTCCTCCAGAAGATATGAGTGCAACTTCAACCTCCATGTTAGGTGGCTCACGACTCCCTGTAACTCCAGTTCCAGGGGATCTGTCACCCTCTTCGGGTCCTCACGGGCCCTTGTACATATGTGGCAGACACACAGATACATATAATACACATGAATAAAAAATAAATATAAAAGGCCCAGAAAGTTCTAAAGGGAGGTTCATTAAGACTCAAAATGTAAGCAACTCAGAAGTCTCAGGGAGCCCCTGAAAGTGACCAGATTTATAAGGTCCCTCTATGTCTAAGATTGTATGAGCAGTAAGTACTGCTGAGAAGACACTCTCTTACCTGTTGCTTGCAAGTGGCTCAGAGAGCAGCATGGCTCCAGCCTTTGTGAGTTGTGACTCATGCTAGGGTGGGCTTTTGGTGATATAGTTGCCTTTCAGTCATCCATGTGAGTAACCCCTTACCCACAAGCCTCTAACTAACCCCAGGAAAACTCATTGGTTCATCAAGTTGGGCTTTGGTCTGTTGTCAGTTCCTTATCTTGGGTAAGTAGAAATTTTTTCACATTTCCTCAGGAACAGTATTGAACAACAAAAGGAGAAGCAGTGTTTAGTTTCCTATGGGGACAGGTTGTGGGAAGGCAAATGTAGTAGAGGAGGGGATGTATGGAATAAGGCCAGAATAAGGTTTGTCTGTAGGTTCATGTGGTACCACTTCCTAAGGAGACCTTATGCCCTAATTCTAGGCAGGTAAAAGGAGATTGGAAAGAACTTTTTCTACATTTACTTCTTTTTTAAAAAGAGTTTATTTTATTTGAAATTGTGAATGCAGGTTCCCATTGCATTCTCCTGGAGCTAGAGTTATAGGCAGGTGTGAGCCTCTCCATGTGGGTGCTAGATTGTCACATGATCTTCAGGAAAGGGAAAAAATGTATAGGCCCTTTTGTCTTAAATATGCTTATGGTTAAGAGAGTGAGGGAGACTGTGTTTTCCACCAGGAAAGAAGAAAACACTAAACATTAATAAAGTCAGCAAAAGACAATTCCTATATCCAAATCAAATGCTGCCATTGCAAAGAAAAAGCTCTTGCATCAAAGTTAAAACTAGACTCAGAACAAGTTTGTAATCAGATAATAAAATGAATGAAATGATTATAAGGACTTAATTTGCTTTCTGTTTTGGGAGAGTTGAGTTGGTTACTTTTCATGTATAGTATATCTTTGGGGGGACAGGTAAGATTTATCCTTCTTTAATTCTCATTGAACAATTAATGCATATTGCCAACTGGCTTCCAGTGTTACTGTCAGTGGCAGTACCAACCTGAATCCAGCCATCATTCCCAGGGCACCTAGGCTTCCCATTGATTGTAAGAAGCCCAAACCACTCTGAAATTGGAAACTTTTGGTACTGTTGTTCAATTGAAAATACTATCCAATTTATTTTTACAGCAAAATCCATCACAAAAGCATTCGGTAAATTAATTCAGCCTGACTGCCAGGAGAGTCCTGGTGTTAGTGTACTTTCTCCCCTAAGGCACCAAGGCTGGCTGCTCACCTGCCGTTCATATTATTCAAGTGTTTATTGCCAGCACTGAGACTAACCTTAGGCAAATTACAAAATAGCTATGTTCATCCTAATAGTCATGCCTTCAGTTCTTCTACTCTTTCTCCCATGTGTTTGAGAAAGTCTGTGTTGTCTTCAGCCCCAGAAATACTCACATATTCACTGAACCTCAGTAGACTAGAGAAGTAACTCCTCACAACGTAGCTGGACACCATACACCTGCCATCTGCCTTAAAATGCACTTGGTACTGCTCAACCCACTCATAAATGACCAGTCCTCATTGGACTGACTTAGCAGCAGAGTTAGAGACAAGCTTTTTCTGTTCGTTAATTTACATTATCTGTAGTAAGAGGCATGGGCCTGCTTTTGGTCCCGGCGGCCGCCCGGCTCCCGCCACCCGGTGCCTGGCTAGCTTATGTCCGAAATAATTACACAGAAAACTGTATTCATTGAAATACTGCCTGCCCCATTATCTCTAGCCCCTTATAGGCTAACTCTCACATATTATTTTAACCCATCTCCATTAATGTGTATCGCCACTTGAGTTGTGGCTTACCGGCATGAGTCTAACCAGTGTCCATCTTGGGCCATGGCGTCTCCCACATTGCCTTCTCTCTCCCAGCCTTCCATTCTGTCTACTCCGCCCACCTAAGGGCTGCCCTATCAAAAGGCCAAGGCAGTCTCTTTATTTAACCAATAAAAGCAATACACAAATACAGAAGACCCTCCTACATCAATTATCTTATCACCCAGTGGCCTCCTCGACAATTTCCTGGGATTTCTTCCATCCTGCCAGCAAACTTTTCTCAGTCTCTTTCATCTGTGTTCTGTTCTTTCAAGCTCTTAGCATTATTGGTTTGCACTGCCCAGGCCTCCACCCTCTTCTCATTATTACTCAGCTCACTCAGGTAACAGACTTACCCACTATCATTGTTTGAAATATCATCATTTACCAGTGACTCCCAAATTTGCATCTCTTAGGTGGGCTTCCTCTTGAATCCTAAATTGATGTCTCAAACTGTCCCCCTTGAAAGCATCTAAATGTTTACTTTATCTCTCCAACTTAAGATAACTGAATTGAACTCCTTGTTTTCCAGAAAAGCCAACTTTTCCTGAAATCTTGTCCATCTCACCGGAAAGATTCTTAATGATTATGATTCCCCCCAATCCAGGAAAATCCTTTTTCAGACATCCTAGACAGCTGCCTTCTCCCATCACTCGGCTAACTTCAACATACATCTGAAATTCAGTCATTCTTGGCTGTATCAAATTACCTTGGGTGGCAAAAGATAACTTGGCACATTAAATTTTTAAATCATCCATCCATCCGATCAAAGATATATGTCATGAATTGCACAGCTACAGACTGCTAGCACAGTTTAAGATCCCATTAAAATGGCAAAAAGGGAAGACTTTTGTAAAGTAAATGAGGACGTAAGGTACAGAAAATTTTGATCGGATACTTTGCCCCAGTCAGGTATTAGATGGTAATTTCTAATTGGATGACTGTACTAGTAGAAAGTCTTTAATTAGAACTTCATTGACAATCCCTAAATGGAAGACCAATTGCAATGAGTTGTTGCAATGTGCTTACTTAAGGACCCAGACTGTTACAGTTTCCTCAGACTGTTAGTTTCCCAAAGAACTATCCCAGGAAGAGCTATCACCCTGATTAAACTACTTTATTTCCGGTGTGACTTATTACGATAACTCTATAACTATACTTTCCTTACTTCTGCCCTTATCTACTGTCTTGGCTTAGGGTTCTCCAACAGCAGGTCCTTAGCAAGGGTGTAAGTATAATATACTGAAGCACTTACTCAGAATGCATTGTAGAGAGTGATACAGAGGGGTGGAAAAAGGAAAAAAACTAGCTTATAGATTTTATGATAATAAGTTGGTTACTGTTGTCGATAACTGGGGCTTAGTCTTGGTGAGGATCCTTTGAGGAACACTGAACTACAGCTTGAATTGTACATACAAAGAACAATAAATTTAAAGCAGCGAACCTCAAGGATTGGGTATTTCAAAAATTTAATGAATACTGTGGAATTTTTTTTTACAGTCAAAGGTACATGATGTAATAATTTGTTTTTTACATAGAAGAGATATTATTGGAATGGTTAGAATCTTTGAATCATATGAATGTTATTGGTACATCTGATATTTTATTTTTCAGGGATTATCTGCTTTCCCATTCCCTATGACTGATCAGACCATCTGAAAATCTGCTACCGAAAAGTTTGATTTGCCAAGACTGAGATTCTTTGGATAAAGGATTTGTGAAATATTTATTTTATATACTTCATATGGTGGTACAAGTTCTCTTTTGAATTAACAGGGCTTCTTTTTTTTTGTTGTTTGTTTGATTTTTTTTTTTTTTTGGTTGTTGATGTTTGAGACATGGTGTAACAGAGCCCTGGCTGTACTGAAATCCCCTTTGTAAATCAGGCTGGTCTCATACTCACAGAGATCTGCCTTCCTCGGCCTCCCAAGCACTGGGATCAAAGGCACGTGCCACTATGCATGGGTAACATGGCTTCTTAATCAAGGAGTTCTAGATTTGAGAACTGACTCGAATCTAGACACCATCATGATTTTCTACTGTAGTAACTGGCATTAGCTATTTTATTTCTAGCTCTTAATCAAGTATTAATTTCTATTGGTGGCTTATTAATCTAATGCCAAGATAAATTTGGAGAGAAGAAAAATCAACCAACAGGTTCTTCGCGGAAAGACTGTTGATTTTTTAAAATCTTAACTTAAAAATTAACTTCTTAGTTTAACATGCAAAAATAATTGATTTTATTATGATAATTTCATATGTTTGTGTCATACTTTGTGCTCATTTATTTCCCTACCCCACTTTTTCAACTAACCAGTACTATATTTTCCTTTTGGCTGAGTTTCCTTGATTACTATATGCCCTGTGTCTGCTACACAAATCATGTCAACCTCATTATAAAGTGATGACACCTGGGTTCTGTTTTAATAAAATCATGCTATTTTAATTATTACTAGGGCTCTCAATTTTACAGCTGTCTCTTGTAGTGTCAATCCTGGCCAAAAAGTGGCCTTTTTACCATTTGTTTTTCAGTGAAGCTATTACTCCCTTACTGGCATATTGGTTATAGTTTTAGTGGCAAATCTATTCCCAGGTTTTCCAAGGAGCAGAATCAGCTGGCAGGTTTCTGACCTCATGGAATGACCATATCTCATTGAACCTCGAGACGCTTTCCTCAGGACTCTCCCAAAGACAGTGCTGTTTCTTCACTACAAACTGTCTTTATCTTCAAATTTCAAGGATTCTTTCTAGCAGCATATGAAAATTGCTTCCAGGCATTTTTTTTTGCTTCCAGACATTCTTCTGTTATGTTCTGAGTCAAGAAAATGGTTGATTATCAATAAATTCTTCCTACCAAGCTTACATTCACCTGCACACATACAACATTAATGGGGTCAATATTATTCACTCAGCATAGAGACTCATGTGTCAGTCTCTCCCCAAAATATCTTCACAGACTCAATCAAAATAATTTATTTGAATCCTTTAGCTTAGTGAACTTGACAGATAGAATTAATCACATAAGCTAGCTCAAAAATCTGGCAGATAATTCATTACTCTGAGTTACACACACACACACACACACACACCCTTCTATGAAGATATTAATGAGAAGTGTAAGATTCACAAGTTATTTTGTAATGGTACTGGTGTAATTCACTCCACGAGTCACTTAGCCAATGCCTTACCAATTTTTCTTTTCTTTAACATCTGACAACCAGACAACTAAATATGTTCTCCTCTTCTTCCTGAAAATTTGTCTTTCCCAGATCTTATGCCTCTTTCCTTTCTTCTGTGGGAAATACAAGTCAGTGTTTTTCCTGCCAATAAATTTTTGGAGATGACAGAATGCTTCATGGGACTCCATTATGAATATCCATTAGACTATCCCTGCAACAAATCTGCACACTTTCCTACAAAGGAATTCTCCTGACTAGCTGCTGAGAAAAAAAAAACAAAACAAAACAAACAAAACCCTTTTCTCAGGGGACTATATAGTCCCCTGAGAAAACATTTGTCATCTTAACAAATCATTTATCAACTTGATTCCTTTGGGCTGAATGAATGGAAGGAAAACACTAGATTTATAAGTGGCTCTCAAGCTTCATTCATCTCAGGACTCAGCCAGTCACTTCAGGATGAGCAAGTGTCTGGATACAGGAACTATTTCTACTTCTTCCCCTTGGTATCTTGTTCATCCTAGCCCACCTTCCAGTCTGGATTTTTTTTTTCTGTAGTTCTTGCAGAGTGGATAATCTGAATTTTTATTAGCTCATTACAAGTACCTGGGGACATAAAGTTGCTTGTTAGAATAACACAGACTCAGCTGGGTCCTCAGTTACCCCAAAGCCAGAACCTTCTCCAGGCTTGTTTCCTTTCCCTGCCTCCTGCTGTCTTTAAAGCTGTACTTTGAAATGTCAATCCCTGTGTTGGGTTCCTTGCCACTAGTAAGGGGAGCATAGAGTGAGAAGACTGTTAGACCTAACACGTCAAGTTTCCTCTGGCCTTCTTCCTCTCTCACTGACCGGAGGACAGAATAGTTCTTGCCTCACAGGTACACTCAGAGAAGCCTACCCTTCAGCAGTGAGTCTGCTTCGCATTTGTAACGAGAACTCTCCTTTCTGTTTTCCTCAGAATAGCAAAGATTATAGACCGAATGAATTCATAAATTGAAATCCCTGTCCTCAGTGAGGTAGTATTGAGAGATGCAGCTTTGGGAAATGCTTAGTCATGAGTGAGGTTAGTATCTTTGAAGGAAAGACCTTCAGAGCTTGGGTTCAGCCTCTACTTTCCCACAGTGAGCTCGTCATGATAGTCATTTGCAAACTGGAAATTATGCCTACCATTATTAGAACTTCATCTTGGTCTTGCAGTTTCCATAGTTATGAAAAGTGTTTGCTGTTGAAGCCTTCTGTTCTATGATGAACTGTTAAGATACCATGTGTGGTAGTTTGAATGTAATTGACCCCCAGAATCTCATAAAGGGTGGCACTATTTGGAGGTGTGGCTTTGTTGGAGGAAGTGTGTCACTGTAGGGGTGGGCTTCAAGGTTTCTTATGCTCAGAATACCACCCAGTGTCTCAGTCGACTTCCTGTTGCCTGAAAGATATAGGACTCCCAGCTACTACTCCAGCACCACTTCTGCCTGCTTACCTCCATGCTGCCTGTCATGATGATAATGGACTGAACCTTTGAAACTGTAATGGAGCCCTCTCAACTAAAAATTTTCCTTATATACGTTGCCTTGTTCATGGTGTCTCTTCATAGCAATAAAAACCCCAACTAAGACACTGTGGGACTAATTCTCCATTGGGTTGCCTACAGCTTGACCTAGGACCAACAACACATTAGTGAGAAAATCCTTTTCAGGTTTATTTTTCTTCTCTTTGAGAAATATTATTGCAGGCAGATGGACAGAAACTGGGGGACAAAATCATGATCAGTAACTCTAGCTACCCAAGTTGAAATTGGAACTTTCCTGTTCGAACTGCATTCTAGGCTGTATGATCTGAGACCAGCCAAATCTCTTTGCTTCCAATTTACCTTTATTCACACTGTAATTTTGTAAAGTTCTTTCTCATGTGGCTTCTGTCTCATAGGAAACCTGACCGCTTCTTCAAACACAAAAGCTGACTGTAAATTCCTCATATAATGCATAGCAACTGGGATTCTTCTTCTGACTTTGTTGGGAACCATGTTAGCACAGTCTCTATTATAGTACACAGGTGAAGACCTTGCTTCCTTGCAATTGAATGTTCAGACTTGGAATACTAGTTCTTGGAAATCCTGGTATTCTTTGATATTTGTACACCCAGATAGATATTTGTTTTAAGTGGCAAAGGACATTTGAGGCTTAAGATTTTGAGCAATTCTGAATAGAAAAAAAATGCACAAACAACAGAACCTTGCTGAGCAGCCCATGCTGGGCTTGATCTCATGACTCTCCTGCTTTCACATCTTTAGTTCTGAGACTACAGGCATTTGCTACAATGCATAGTCTGATATATCATTAAAGATTTATTTATTTTTATTTAATGTGTATTAATATTGCACCCACATGTGTGTATATATACATACCACATGAGTGCCTACAGAGCCCAGAAGAGGTTATCAAATCACCTAGAACTAGAGTGACAGATGGTTGCAAGCTACAGTGTGGATCCCAGTCACTGAACCAGGTCTTCTGCATGAAGAGCAAGTGTACTTAACCTCCAAGCCATTTCTGCAGGCCCTCCATGCTGAAACTTTCATTTTTACCAAGCTAGCCTCCCTCCCAGGCCCTGGTACTGGTATTGTTAAAATGTTTATACTTAATGGCGACATGTAACTTAATAGATTCTTTCTGGAAATTCTTCTTTCAAATGCTGAAGGAGCAAAATATCTTCAGTCATTGTACCTTTAATTCTCCTGGATGAGCTTTACTCCAATCAAAATACTTAGGCTTCCTCAACTTTGGCCAATATTCTTAATGCTGCATTCATCTGATACTTACTTGAGTTTTACAAGAATATTCTTGATCCTTCTTCATCTGTCTAAAGACTATAACACTAATTTCATTACACTATCCAAACTCCCTCATGGAATTTGAAAAAATTCAAAATGTCCATGAATTCTTCATTGCAGAGCTTAGAATTTAGCTGATGAAGACAAACTCTTGATTAATTTCCATATCAGGAGCCATAACACAGAGAAGAAAATAATTCTGCCCTAGAAACAGAAACCTTTCTGTTCTAGCTTTAACTTTAACAGTAATTAAATGGATAACTAAGAACGCACCAAGGTTACTCGCGGCCTCCTTTCACTTGTACGTCAGAGGCGAAACAATAATAACTAGATTTGTTGGAAGGCAAAATTTAATAAGGTGAAAGTGCTTTGAAACATAAAAAAATTGTACCAGCATAGGATAATTTTATTATTAAATAGCTTAAAAATTGCTTGGTCTCCCAAATTCAATTGAAATTAAACAATTGAAGATGAAGCATCAATCTCATAGAGTGAGTATGGCAAAATGAGTAGTGGTAGAGAGATCAATTGAATTTGAGCTCCGTATTTTTATTATGTAAAATCACTTTAAAAAGAAATGACTCTTCACTCAAAACTTCAGTTTAATAAAGGAAGACTATTGGAAAAAGAAAAGAAAGGAAGGCTTTTTAAACAATTTCTAAAAGTTGAGCCACAAATTTTATTGGATTTTGATATTACTCAAATATGCTTCAAGAAAGCAGTATTTGTTTCATTCTAGAAAAATGATTAAAAACAACTATAAACCAAAGTTGAATAAACAAGCCATGAAAAATTCTACCATATAAGCAAAATTTAAGAAGGTCCACTCTCTGTTTCTAATTTATCCTTTGATAATTCCATATGTCTATACAATCCATCATCTCCCCTTCCTCCTCTTGGAAAGCCCTTTCTTAAAAGACAGGGACACTGCTAAAAGATCATACGAATTAAGCCTATGATCTGCTACAAAGCACAAGACCAGGAAGCAGTACTTTCTGCGCTTTATAATTCATTAGACCTGAAGAGTTTTAAACGTATCTTTGCAGTTTGTTTGTTGATTGGCTTAAATTCTAATCGAGTTTTTGATCATTTCCTCCTCCTGGTTGTCCCTGCAAGTCTGCACAGCTACAGCGAAGGTGGTCCAACGGCTCCTCTGCTTGCTGAAAATGATTTGAATTCCATTCGCAATCACCAGGGCGAACAATCACAATGTAAAGAAATCCCTGAGCAATCTTGTTTTCAGGCGGCCTTTCCATCTTAATGCCGTGGATTGCCTGGATGAGAACTCCTCCTCTGAGAAGACCGGGTGTGTTGTGGTACACCAGGGTCTTTCTATCAGGCAGGTTATGGAAATGGTTTGTTTATCCAAGTGAAATTTAAAGTTGTTTCAAAATCCGGCGTCTGTAGCACGGGGCCTCCAGAGTTAAGTCAATGAGAAAGCAGTAGGATATTTGTGCTTATTTTTCCTCTTAAAAAATAAGGAAGACATGTAAGCTTTCTTAGTAAGAAAATAGCATTTGATACTGGCATCATCATATAACAATCAAATAGTTTGTATAGATTATTTCCAAACTAGAAAAACATATGTTTAAAGGGGGCCTGCTCATGATTTTATGGATAAGGCCATGCTGTTCACATATTTCCATTTTGCTAGGGGATTTAATTTGAGGAACTGCATGATCTGTGTTGTTAATAGAAAGAATATGATGTTGTTTTCAAGTAAAGAATGGACGAGAAGAGGGCAAACCTAAAACGTAGATTGAATAATTGAGATCCAGTAAGATCTACGACAATGCAAAGGAAGAGATAAACCATCCAGGTCCTCTTTGGTTTGGAAGAATTTATCTTTCAAGCTCCTGGGAATGCAACTGACAGGCAGGTCTTAGCTCTCAGTCGCCAGCCCACTGTAGAATTGCTTCAACTGCACAGATCAATCTTCCCCAACGTCATTCTGCATACTCATGACAGCCTACGTCTAATATATTATTGACGCAAGGGAATAAAGACACCTTTCCCTTGAAACAGGAAGATTTCTAATTTTTCCTTGAAGACCCCTGAAGAGTACACCTACCTACTTTCAGTTGTTCAACTAACCTAAACACCAATACAAATATTACTATAAAGGAATTTTGAAGATTTAATTAAGATTTAAATGTTTTGTTTTATTTTTTGTTGTTGTCATTTTTTTAAGACAAGGTTTCTCTGTGTAGCCCTGGCCATCCTGGAACTCACTCTTGTAGACCAGGCTGGCCTCAAACTCAGAAATTCACCTGCTTCTGCCTCCCAAGTGCTGGGATTAAAAACATGCACCACCACAGCCCAGTTTAAATTTTAAATCTATTCCTCTTCATTTTTTTTAAAGATTTATTTATTTATTATGAGTACAGTGTTCTGCCTGCATGTATACCTGCACACCAGAAGAGGGCACCACATGTCATTATAGGTGGTTGTGAGCCACCATGTGGCCGCTGAGAATTGAACTCAGGACCTTTGGGAGAACAGTCAGTGCTCTTAACCTCTGAGCCACCTCTCCAGCTCCTTAAATCTATTCTTAAGATAGGGGATTTTTCTGTGTGAATTTGACCTATGGCAACAACTTTCATTTTATTTTAATTTATTAATTTTCAAAACTTACATATAACCCAAACTGGCTGCAAATTCACAGCCATTGTATCTCAGTCCATCAAGTGCCGGCATTACAGACATGAACACCATACCTGGCTTCTAAATGAACCTGTGAAAACAAAGTTTTCTGGTGGCTCAGGTCTGGACTCTTACCCACTTGGGGAGGTAGATGTAGTTGAATTGGAAGTCCCAGGCCTCTTTGAGTAAGTTACAGAACCAACTCAAGGCTAGCCTGAACAGCCTGCCAAGATCTTATGTAATGGTTAATCTTGATTTTCAGTTTGACAGGATTTAGAACCACCTAACATATAAACCTCTGGATACATCTGTGGGCATTTTTCCAGAGATTTAAATGAAGTGGGAAGGTTTGTCCTGAATGGCAGTGGCATCATTCCATAGGCTGAGTCCTAGGCTGGGTAAGAAGGAGAAAATAGGTAGAGCACCATCATGTATTGTTCCCTATTTCCTGACTGAGGATACAATGTCACCTAGCACTTCATATTCCCGACACCACGCCTTCCTCACTGTAATGGAGGAAACGCCATGAGCCAAAACAACACTTGTCTTCCTGTGATGGTTAGTATTGACTGCCAATATTAACTTGATATGATTTAGAATCACTTAGAAGACTGAGCTTGCCTGTAAGAGACTATCTAGATTAAGTTAGTGGGGATTATAAGACCCACCCAGAATGTGGGCATCACCTTTCTACAGGACGGGGTCCCGGACCACCTAAACAGAAGAAAGCCGGCTGAGCATCTCCCTCTCTCTCTTTCTGCGTCCTTTGTGGATGCAATGTGACTATTTGTCACTGGCATTTACCGCCATCGCGTTGCCTCCACACTCATGGGTGACCTTATTTTGACCTTCCTTAAGTTCCTTTTGTCAGGCATGCCCTAGAGCAATGAGAAAAGTGATGATACAGAGGATTGGTCCAGAAAGGCGAGCTGTTGCAGCAATAAATCTGATCATGTGGATTTTAGATCTTGGAAATTGGCATGAGTGAGCAATATGGAAGGGTTTGGAGCTATGAGCTAGAAAGTCCTTGAACACTGTGAACAGGGCTAAGCAGGCCATTTTGATGGGAGTTTGGGAACTAATACTAAAAGGAAGAAGAGGTCGGTGGACATCTAAGCCAGAGGCTTAGGAGGGGAACAGGGACTCTGCTATGAACTGGCTTTTCTGGAAAAGAGTTTGGCTTTATCCTGCCCATGCCTGGAAGCTTAGGTGAGACTAAATTCAGAAATAATGAATTAATTTGTTCAACTGAGGAAAAATTTGAGGCAGGATAGCATTCAGGCCCTGCCACTGGTCCAGCTCATTGCTTTTATGGAGAGGAGGAGAGAGCCTGAAGTTTTAAAATTTGTACGGTTGGGCAAGGAGAGGAGCTTGAAGCCATTAGAAGTGGCAAACAAAGCAGTTGATGGGGAAGCAGCACCACTCAAGGACAGCCTTGTGCTCCGCACAGGGCAAGGAGGGAGCTGCTGGAGAAGAAGACCTCAGTCATTGAAGTCCAACCTGTGGAGATGTGAACTGATGACAGAGAAGGCTGTTTAACAAGATACAGGACCATTCTGCTCCAAAACGACCACTGAGGGAATCGTTTCTCCAGAGTCACCCTTAAAGTCACACAGAGGTGGCTGCCACTGTGGTCCAGGGGAGTCAAGTCACATCGTGTTTGGGCTGGTAGTGGAAATTCATTAAGTCATCTCCTTGGTAATGGCTTTGCAAATGTGAGTGATATCATTGCATGAAGTTGTAAAGGTGAAGCCCAAGTTGCAGCATAGAACCCAAAACGCTGACGAAGTTAACACCATGGGATGTCTGCTGAGGAAAGCTACAGGTATGGAGAGGAGCTAGCTCATCAGAAATACCACATGTCCTATGGGCATCAGAGCTGGATAGGTTCTATGACACACCCAAAATACCAGACATGGAGCTACATGCTTTGGTGTTTGCCCTTTATTGGTATGGTATGTCCTCGCTATGGTACCACTCTTCACTTTCTGAATGGCAATATTATCGTGTGCCATTGTATATTACAAGTATGTAAGTTGCACTTTTGATTTTACAGGGGTTGACAGTGAAGAGATTGCCTGAGTCTCAGAAGAGACTCTGTGCTTATACTTCTGAACAAGGAACTGTTACGACTTTAGAGACTTTCAGAGATGAACTAAATGCATCTTGTTGTATGAAATGAATCTGGGACTTCAGCAATCAGAGGTGGTACATAATGATGACTTAAAAGTTATGTGTTTGCGTATCGGGATGACAAAGAGTAGACGTTTGATGATTAGTCTTTATTGCCAAGGTATCACCCAGGAGACAAACCTCTGCAGGTATCTGTGAAGGTGTTTCTGGAGAAGTGTAACTGAGATAAGGAGACACATTTCTTAGTCTGAGGTCCCAGACTGACTGAAATGGAAAAAGTGAGTGGAACACTAGTGATCCTCTCTCTCAACACTAGTGATCCTCTCTCTCAACACTAGTGATTCTCTCCCTCCGGTTCCCGACTGCAGATTAACTGTGACAAGCGGCTTCAAGTCCTTGCTACCATGGCTGTAGTTGCTCTCGCTAGCACATCTGCCCATCCATGATGGACTGTACCCTCAACTGTGAGCCAAAATAAATTCTTCCTTCCTCAAGTTGTTTCTGAAACAGATTCTAGGTCAACAGAATGAGAAAAGTAACTGATAGGCCCCTGTCTCTAAAGAAATGGCTAGGAACATGAGTAAGTGGCAGGGTGCTGGTTCAGCATGAGGAAGGACCGAAGGTCTAGCTCAACGGGGCACGAAAAGAAAAAAAAATGTTTCTCCAATTGATGGGGAAGCAGTAAGTTTGAGATTTGAAGCAAGAGAGAAATGAAACACAAGGCTGATGGCTTGAAAAGTTGCAGGGTCCACGTGTCAAGGAATGCCAAAGATTTCTAGCTGCTAAGTGAGGCTGCCGTTTAGGAAGCAGGAAGAAAAGAGGGACCTCAGTATTCAACTTCCAGAAATGAATTTTGTCAGTAGGAATAATGATCCCGGGAGCAAATTTTCTCCAGATGAGACCCTAGTTTGGTAGACACACTGTTTTCAGGCTTCTTGAGTCCTTAGGAAAGAAAGAGATCTCAGCCACTAGTTTGCTATTCTTTTCGAGCAAGTAGAAAGCCAATAGAACCCACAAGATGCTGAGGGACTTAGCCAATGCACTGGCAGGAGTTGGGAAGTACACGTGGGAATGGACTCATAGAGTACTGGATCAAATGGGGCAAATGCAAGGTTGCTTATTGATTTAATAGATCTCTCCAATACACATAATTTAGTACTTAGAAAGGACCTCAGGGCATGATTTTTTTTCTAGAAGCAAGGAAAAAGTGATGTCCTATCTATAATAACTGAGGTATTAAATACTTGAACTACTCTAGTCAACAGTGAATGTTTAAAAGATGTAGAAAGCTGAACATGTTCACATGTTAAATCCAAACAATAAAGCATCTTGAAGAAATAGCAGAGATTAGTGTGACCCCCTTAAGGTCTGCAGGACGCAAGTGTGATTGGTGTTCCTATTCGTGTCTCTAGTTAGTGCACCAGCCTTACCCCTACATAACTAGACAGATATGGAGGATGACAGCTTTCTGTCACACGCTCAACCAGCTGGTATCTCTGATTGAGTTGGTGTGTCCAAATGGCTTTTGCTTTATTTGTTTGTTTGTTTGTTTATGCAGTATTGGAGCTTGAATCTAGGGCCTTACATGCTAGGCAACAACTGAGCTGCAGCCCCACCCTAGTGGGTTGGGTGGGTTGGGCAATTTAAATGAGAAGCTGAAATAATCTCAATTTCTCTCACTATGGTTGGAGGTACTTGAGAAGGATTTTCCATTTTTCTCAACTCTTGGATTCATGAGTTTCGAGGGAGTCCCGGTTCCCAAAGAGAGAACTCTCCTTCAAAGATACACAAGTCCATTATACCTGTTGCTTAGAAACCTTAAGCTCTTTATAAACAGGAAACAGCAGGCAAAAAAAAAAAAAAAAAAAAAAAGAGGATGGCGGCAACCTGTTCATAAGAGTAGCTCTCCCTAATGGTCAACAAAATTTAGAGCTGTTTTCACCTATTGGAGTAGTGAGGGTATATTTGCCATCTAGACAAACACTTCATGATCTCTTGGTAAACGCTTCGGCAATTTTAACGTTAAAGGACAGCTACTGCACTTACGATCTGAGAAAGGCAAAGTTACCAGTATCTGACCTCAGAATCAACACCAGAAGGGATAAGGAGAAGCTGAGGAGGACAGGACTATCAGGATGGAATGACAGAGAAGAAGGGTACTGCTGAGCAATTGTGGCTTAGAGACGAGGTACCAAGGTAAAGTTAATGTTTTTGCTCTATTCCTTTTCCTCATAATTCCCTATGGAAAAGATGCCTGTGAACTCCTGGAGGAACTGACTTTGGAAGCATAGGCTTTAGTTGTGGCTGTGATGCCCCACCTATATATTCCTTTAAAAGTGGGGAATTTATTTTCTCTCTGAGAACACTGCCAGTAACAGCTACCCTATGATGTAGAAACTGTGTGGTAGAAGATAGCCGCCTTCCCCTAAGACTCATCCGTTTTGCATTTAATGGCTTGCTGATGCAGAGACACTGAGGTTTCGCCCTTTTGTCCCAACATGGCATTATTCAGAATGGCCATGTCAGCTTTCGAACACCTAGGGATTGCTGAAGCTGTTCTTAGGGTATCATACCCCAACTTTCCTTGCCTCGGTCCTGCTTCTATCTCTTGCCTCAAAACACACTGCGAGTTCAAGGATGCTCCCAGATAAAAAAATTGTATACAATTTTATCTTAGTCACCTTCCTTGTGGACCCCTTCTATAGCAAATTACATTTGAGCCCAGGAAGTGGCAGCATCAATGGAGCCAACATAGAATTAAAAACAAACAATCATATGTTAAGTAGAAACAGAGATTGATCATCTGCCATTGGATGCAAGAGGGAAGCCAGATTGTGACTTCACTACAGGCATCTGTTCAACGTGGAGGACTGGGCAGCCAATGGTACATCCATTAAGATGAATAATACAGGAGTAGGGGCATAGTTTGAGGAAGAATAATGACCGGATGCTTTTTAAACATTTTCATTGTGTACACAGAGAAAAATACAACAGCATAATATATGCAAAGTTATTTAGCTAAATCATATGAAATTGCTGTTTTATAGGTCAAAATACTTAAATATTTGCAAATTCAAAAGAATTGGTCTAATAATTAAATATTGGCTTCTTCATGGGAAAATTTACTATTTTTATTAAGACATATATAGGCCATATAAGATTTTAGAAAGGTAATATCTGTCAGATTCAAAAGATAGTCTTTTGGCTAATGATATATCATTTATATTTAAGCTTCTGAAGCAAGAGCATAAGTCACATATTATTGCTTTAAGACACATTAGGGGATCTTGATGAGATTGGGAACTTTGATTTACATCAATTTTCTTGTAGAAGTTGAGACATAATTGCCCTAAGTAGACCATGGAAAGGTCACAGACAGCTTAATTTCTATGCCAAAGCTTTCTAAAATATGCCATTATCTGTCATAGGAGAAATTCTAGAACAAATTTGGTTTCCTGGTAGGACTCATTGTCTATCAACAGGCTCTTTTGCAGAACTCTAATGTCTGTCTGCAGGTCTTAGGTGTCTAACAAGTCAGGCAGCTTTACCAGGAGCAGAATGTATGCCTGGCATAGTAAATTGGCTTAGTGTCCCGTGGTTGTAGCATGTATCCCGGCTACTATAGGAATACAAACATGGATTTAAAGTTTCATTTAAAGGGCTGGTGCTAGAAGCGTCTGTTCTGAGCCTAAAAAAATGTTTCCATTCTTTTAAATAGAATTACAGTCACTAGATAAATATTAGTGTAATCAAAGTAAGATAAATTGTCACACTGATAATATGTCAAACTCCTGACATGAAGAGATAGAACATGCAACATGAAATCAACCACCACTGTCTTTGAAGGGCCCAGGATAGAGGCTGGGACATCATGCCTCAGAGATGTGGGGACAACTATTGATCCAGGTAGCAGGCGGAGAGGTAGGTTATTCTGAAGTAACAACGACAGCAATAACAAAACAAAACGAAACGATAACTTGAAAATCATCACGGCTTAGAGCTACAAAGTTTCAGCTCACATTATAGGTCCATTGTACCAGGATAAGGTTCTGCTCTCTCAGGTGTTCACTTCAGGATCCAAGATGAATGAAACAGTCAGCCAGCCAAGGGGAGCAGACAGGGTGATGGTTTATACACTAACTGCGAGCATTCAGGCATTTACAGGGGTCTGCCCTCAGGCACTGAGAGACCACAGACGATAGGACACTTGGCAGCCTCACTCAAGATGCGGCACTGTGGTTACTATGCGCATGCCCTTTATCCTCATAGAAAACAGCCCCAGGTATTCCGGGGGCGGTCTCTAACCCAAGTAACTAACCAGGCACGACCCTGTTTAACTTTCGAGATCAGATGAGATCAGGTGTGTTCAGGGCGCTCAGGGGCTTCTAAACTTATCCTCCTTTGCGGTCGAATCTGGCCCAGATACCCCTTAGATAATCGATCTAAGTGCCCACCTACTGGCGCCCTAGATCCCAACACTTTACAGGGCTTTTACAACTTTTTCCGGGTAAGTGTTCAAACTTTCTCTTATCTTTGCTTAAATCCTTACTCTGTTCTTCCTGTTTGCCCACTCTGCTCCTGCGAGCTAATAAGTCTGAACCAGAGGAACCCCCCACTACACTTGCCCTTTGCTAAGAGGACCTCAACATTCAACCCCTCTTCTTACAACTTCTTTTGTCTCTTCGCGCTCACCAGGAACAGGCCACTCTACCTATCCCACTCTAGCTCCGACTTCACTCCACCAATAGCTTTCAACGACCTCCCCCTAGCCCCTCCTTCACAGTGGGACCCTCTATATCCCTGGCCTAATCCTGTTGTCACAGTTCTCCCTCTGTGGGAGGTTGCTAGAGCGGACCTGCTGGTCAAGGTATGGGCCCCCTTTTCATGAAGTGAACTGTCTCTCCTCTGCTCTTGCTCAGAGGCCCCCTCTGCACAGCCCTGCTCCAGTAAACCTCTCCATGAGCCCTGTTGCAGGGTGTGACTTCGTGATGCTCCTTGGCTCCAACCCTCCAAGGTACCTTCCACTGTTAAACCGTCACACTGATCCCTTGGGTATAAGGGAGTCCACAATAACAATACCCATCCAACTCAGGCTTATCTGATGCAAGTTGAAGGTCACGGATAACTCCAAGGGGAATGAGAAATCACAAACGAACAAAACACCCAGAGTAAGCGAAATGGGAATGCAAAGAGGCAAAGAAACCAGGGTGCCGAGATAAAAGAACAGCAGTGTTGGAAGAAGTAGCTGCAGAAATGATAGCAGTCTTGGATAGAGCACGTGAGAAAGTGACTCTAGCCAGAGTAGGGATGTGGATAAAGAGTTGAAGTTCCGGGTGCACAGCAGGTTTTTGTTTTTTGTTTTTCCTGGAAATATGAAAGGAAACCATTTTCCAGCATAGAAGCATAACTCCTCAGGTTTTGCTATACACCTGACTTTTTAAAAAGTATCTCCAGTATATTTTAATAGCGATGTACAGCTAACACCTCGTTAAGGAGAAGAAACACGAGTGTAGGATGAAAAGTAGTCAGCATCTTGGAAAACAATGATTCGTCAAATCCCGGCTCCTTGGTAATGCTGAGTAACTCCCGGGGTTTTCACTTTTCTCCAGTGAGCCTCCTTTGACTCACTTGCCAGGAGCTACCCACTGATTAAGACAGAATTTCAAAATACACAAAAATTGGCTTGTGTTCTGAGCCTGGCTCAAAGTTCAGCTTTTGTATTAATTCTGTATTTCTGTTGACTTTTTGGCCATGATTTATTAAAACAATTATACAGCCAGTTTTTGGGCAAGATATTAATTTGTATGGATTTGGTGTATAAGGATGACAGCTGCCACAAAGAAGCAGACATGGAAGGTACAAGTGAGTGTAGGCTCTCTCTGTGAGGAAGCTGTGGAGGGGGGGGATGATGATCCTCTGCAGGAAGCTGAGTGTGTGTGTGTGTGGGGGGGTGATCCCTCTGTAGGAAGCTGTGTGTATGTGGGAGATGATCCCTCTGTAGGAAGCTGTGTGTGTGTGTGTGTGTGTGTGTGTGTGTGTGTGTGTGTGTGTGTGTGTGTGTAGGGAGGATGATCACTCTTCAGGAAGCTGGGGAGAGGGGGAATGACCACACTTCAGCTTCCTATTTAAAAATTGTCACGAAATAAGAGGCATTTTCTGTTTCCTTCAGCTTTACATTTGATTTATGAATAGGAATTTTCAGAAGCAAGATTATCGATATGATTATTAAATCCTGGAGTGCTGCATTTAGGTGCACTTGTAAAACAGATTATTAAAATTTGCTTGCTAAATGTTCTGATGAAAACCAAGTCTAAGATGTCTACTAAGAAATCGAATTAGGTATTTCTTAGTTAAAATAAACATTTTCAAGCCTTTTAGTGCTCCCTTCAAATCTCAAGCCAAACAACAGCTCCCTTCCTTTATTTCTTTATCCAGAAACAGTGTCTCCCTGCATACTTGAGGCTGGCCCGGCCTGCAGAAGTCACTGTGAAGAGTCACGCCCTTTTCTCAGTTTCCCAAGGGTTAGAATGACAGGTGACACCAAAAAGCCTGGTTAAACTAAATGTTTGTAAGTTAAAATTCCAACATGTCCATGATACAGAATGGGAGAAGGGGAGGAAGTGTCAAATTTTGAATGGGAAAATAAAAAAAATAAAAAACTAAAAAAGAAAGCTAGTACAGATGGAAGCTTATTATTAATTTTATAACTAAAAACAAAAAAACCCCAAATACGCTTAATTGCTGAGTCATCTCTCCTGACCTGTCTTTTGTTTGTTTGCTTTTTGATTCTCACTGTGCATTTTAATCTAGCCTCTAACTCTCAAAATAGCCTAGGTTACGTACCCTGGCCTCAGCCTCCAGACATAATGATTACAAGATTGTATCACCATGTCTGAAATATTTCTCTCCCCCTTTTCTTTTAAAAAATTAATCTCTTTTTTCTTAACTTCTTTAGGTTATGTTATCATTCATGACGTGGGTGACCCCGCAGGTCCCCTGGCAGGTGGGAGGGTGAGAGACAGACAGATGTGCCATGCAGAGAGAGCTTGGGCACAGAGTTTTTTTTTTCAAACATTTTATTTATTTATTTTTGCTTTATAAATAATGCATTCAAAATTTCCACCTCCTTCTCTCCTCCCATTTCCCTTCTACTCCCCCACTCTCCCTCCCCCTCCAGTCCTAAGAGAGGGCAGGGTACCCTGATCTGTGGGAAGTCCAAGGCCCTCCCCCCTCCATCCAGGCCTAGGAAGGTGTGCATCCAAACAGACTAGGATCCCCAAAAGCCAGTACATGCAGTAGAATCAAATCCCAGTGCCATTATCATTGGCTTCTCATCCCCCATTGTCAGCCACATTCAGAGTCCACTTTGATCACATGCTCATTCAGTCCCAGTCCAGCTGGCCTTGGTGATCTCCCCTTAGATCAGTCACACCGTCTCAGTGGGTGGACGAACCCCTCGCGGTCCTGATTTCCTTGTTCATCTTCTCCCTCTTTCTGCTCTTCAACTGGGCCTTGGGAGCTCAGTCCAGTGCTCCAATGTGGGTCTCTGTCTCTATCTCCATCCATAGCCAGACGAAGTGGTGATATTCAAGATTTTCATCAGTGTGGCTATGGGATAAGGCCAGTTCAGGCACCCTATCCTCTATTGCCCAAGAACCTAGCTGGGGACATCCCCTTGGAAACCTGGGAGCCCCTCTAGAGCCAAGTCTCTTACCAACCCTAAAATGGCTCCCTTAATTAATATATCTTCTTCCGTGCTCCTATATCTGCCCTTCCTCCATCTCAAACATCCCACTCCCCCAAGCTCTCCCCAATCCTCCCCTTCTCCCTTCTCTCTCCCCCATGCTCCCAACTTTTGCCTGGCGATCTTGTCTGTTTCCAATTTCCAGGAGGATCTATATATGTTTTTCCTTGGGTTCACCTTATTATTTAGCTTCTCTAGGATCACGAACTATAGGCTCAATGTCCTTTGTTTATGGCTAGAATCCAGTAATGAGAGAGTACATACCATATTCATCTTTTTGGGTATGGGTTAACTCACTCAGGATAGTGTTTTCTATTTCCATCCATTTGCATGCAAAATTCAAGATGTCATTGTTTTTTTACCACTGAGTAGTACTCTAATATGTATATGTGCCACACTTTCTTTATCCATTCTTCCATTGAGGGGTATCTAGGTTGTTTCCAGGTTCTGGCTATTACAAATAGTGCTGCTATGAACATAGTTAAACAAATGCTTTTGTAGTATGATTGGGCATCTCTTGGGTATATTCCCAAGAGTATGGGCACAGAGTTTATTTAGTGAGTATTGGGAACAGTATAAGAGTAAGGGATTGTTGGGGGAAGGGAGAAGGGGAGAGAGGGGCAGGGGAAAGAGAAAGAGGGTAAAAAGAGGCTGTCTCCAGAGGAAGGACAGAGAGAGATGGAGTGGAGGCTGGAGATCCATAAGAGTGAGCAGGGGTGGTGTAGGAGGTTCTGGAGGTCCTTCTACATTTGTGTTGCATTCATTGGTTAAATAAAGACACTGCCTTGGCCTTTTGATAGGGCAGAGATCAGGTAGGCAGAGTAGATAGAACGGAATGCTGGGGAGAAGGCAGTGTGGTAGACACCATGTTTCTCCTGCCTGAGATGGATGCTGGTTAGGAATCTTTCCCGGTAAGCCACGACTTCGTGGTGATATACAGATTATTAGAAATGGGTTAAGCGAATATGTAAGAGTTAGCCAAGAAGAGGTTAGAACTAATGGGCCAGGCAGTGTTTTAAATGAATACAGTTTCTATGTAATTATTTCGGGGGTTAAGCTAGCCCGGCACCGGGAACGCAGCCCCGTGCCTCTTACTACACAGGGGCAGGGCTTATCTCTTAAAGTGACAGGGTACCCAGGTAACAGAGCAGGGCAGCAGATTACAACAGGTTAAGCTTACTTATTTTAGATTTTTGTTCCTATATATTATAAATATTAGTAGTTACAAATGTCTTTCTAAGTGAGGCAGACTAAATAGTCATTGGAGAAACATGAGGCATGGTGGCTGGAGGTGGTAACAATTGTAGAGTAGGGTATCATGTGACCGCTGAAGCTGTGGTTACAAGACTGCTCAAAACCATCAGGATCCAACATGGTGAATATTAAGGACCTCTCTCTCTCTCCTTTGTTTCATTTTAATTGGCATCTCTGTATCAGTAACCTGCAGAAAATGGCCTGATTCTTGCCCCTAATACCAAATCACACCCCCCAAAAAACAAATAAAACAAAAAGAAAAAAAAAACCCAAAAAACCAAAAACAGTATAAGAGGAGAGAAACTTATTCTTGGAAAACCCAACCCCAGTCCTGGAATGGTCCCCCACTTTCTCTTACTATATATAATCCTCACTTTCATTCACGTTTGACCATGCAAATGTGCTATCCAAAAGTCCAGTGTTGCAACTCTCTCTTGAGAGGTCAGAGTTTCCTTTTGAATGTATACTCACAACCTGTAATAAAATAGTCCTAACCTTTCCTCACTCTGATTTCTTTTTCTGGAGGTGCCAGGCACCTAGAAACATTGGGCTAGAGGTCTCAATCTGCTTTAGCTCTGAGACTTCAGCTAGTAGCTTAACTTCTACCTTCTGGCATATGTTCTGGATAGACCTGTGTAATTCAGACATGTATAGAATATAAGCATCAACTCTAGCTACAGGTAGAGTTCATTCTTGTTGTGTTTAAAGTATTTCTGATCCCTCCTTGCTTCTTCTAAGACTCAGGATATTTGGAAGGATGTTATTTAACTTCAAACTATGTGAGAATTTTTTAGATACATTTTTGCTCTTGATTTCTAATTTGATTCTATTATACTCAGTGAATATAGTCTATTCAATTGTAATCCTTAATTTAGACAATCCTTAATTAAAACAATAAGAATTGTTTAATGAATCCATTATGTCCAGCTTGGTGAATGTTCCCTTTATGCTTGAAAAGAATGTTTACTATGGTATTGTTAAGTGAATTGTTATATAAATGTCATGGATCTAGTGCAGAGTACTATCCAAATCTTTGATGTCTTCCTGGTTTTATGTCTTCTGTGACCTGGGAAGAATTGCAGAAAATTGAAAGATGAGAGTTTATGGCCCCATCATATCTCCACTAAATTCACCATTTTGGCTCCAAGAGAACAAACACATCTGGGTATATTAAAGTAGATCAGTGTAAACTCAACCAAATAGTCCAAGTAGTCACAAAAATCCTGGTGGGGCTGGAGAGATGGCTCAGAAGTTAAGAGCACTAGTTACTCTTTCAAAGAATCTGGGTTCAGTCTCCATAATCCATATGGCTGTTCATGAATGTACCTCCAGTTCTAGGGAATCAGATACTCTCTTCTGGCTTCAAGGGCACCAGGCATACACATGGTGCTGCCTTACATGAAGACAAAACACCCATACATGTGTTAGTTCTGATCTTTATTAGAGTATACTAACATACTCTAGGCATATGAGATAAAATCTATTCTAGAAAATATATCCCTTTAAAACTCTCTATTAGAAGTTTGGTGTGGTGTTGCATGCCTTTAATCCCAGCACTCAGAAGGCAGGTGGATCTCTGTGAGTTTGAGGCTACCCTGGTCTACATAGCAAGCTCCAGGACAGCCAGAACTACATAGTGAGACCTTATTACAACAAAAGAGAAAAAATCTCTATCAGAAAAGAGAATCAGTGCTGTGGAATGTTTGTACACGCTGTAAAGATATATTTCTGTGATTGATTTAGCAAGGAACTGAATGGCCAACAGTTAGACAGAAGGTATAGGCAGGACTTCTGGGCAGAGAGAAGAAGTAGGAAGAGACAATTGAGAAGCAGAGGAGACACCAAGGAAACATTGATGGAGTCAGACACACAGAATGAAAGAAAGTTAAAAAGTCACATAGAACATAGATTAATAAAAGCAAATTAATTTAAGTTATAAGAGCTAGTAAGACCAATAGAGCCAACCCTGTTAGTGCAGGTGTAGGTGAGCCAGTCCCAAAGATGTGAGCATGGGAGGGCTGCCCCATTTCTCATCTGCCTATGGCAGCACAGGTGGTGGAAGGAAGCCCTTACTCCCACCTACCCATCAACGCTTCGGGTAGTTGGGGAAGTTGACCTGTGGTCAAGTATTGGAGAGCCATCCCTGACCTCCGCTAGCTGCAACACTCAGGAGAACAGGTCCTGCACCTCACCTGGGCAGCACAACTGAACTAGCACTGTTGGCACAGGTGTGGGACAGCCATTTCCAAAACTGTAACCATGGAAAAGTTGTCCCCATTGCCTATCTGTCTTGTGTCCACATAGGCAGGAGAGAAGTGCTCCCCCATCAACACTGGAGGCAGGTGGGAGAGATGGCCCTGTGGTCATAAGTGTGGGAAGGCCTCTACCAACTGCATCAGGTGTTGATGGGCAGGGGAGTAACTCATCTGTGCCCATGCCACCACAAGGCAGATCTGTAATGGGGACAGCTGTCTCATGCTCATGATTTTCGGTCTGGCTCACCCACACCTGTGCTAACAGGGATGGCTCTGTTATGCTGCCCTAGTGGGGTGCAGGGCCTGCTCTCCTGAGTGTTGCAGCTGGTGAGGATCAGGGATAGCTGTCCCACTATTATGACCACAGGGCCAACTCTTACATCTGACCCAGGCGTTGATGGGTAGGTAAGGGGGGAGGGCTTCTTTTCCCCTCCCACGCTGCCAGATGAGAAGTGGGAGCTGCTCTCTCATGCTCTCATCTTCAGGGTTGGTTACCCACACCTGCACTAATAGGGTTGACCTTGTTGTGCTGCTCTGGAGAGGTGCAGGGCCTGTTTTCCCAGGTTTTGAAGTTGGTGGGGGTCAGAGACGGCTCTCCCTCTCTTATGACCACAAGGCCAGCTCTTCCACTTGCCCCAGACATTGATGGGCATGGGTGTGGGGGAAAAGTATCTCTTCCCTCCCTGTTCATGCCACCACAGGACAGATGGATAATGGAGGCAGCTCTCCCTTGTTCACATCTTCAGAATTGGCTCACCCATGCCTGTGCTAACAGGGTTGGCGCTATTGTGCTGCCCTGCGAACCCATCCCTGACCCCCACGAGCTGTGACACTTGGGAGAGCAGGCCCTGCACCTTGTTAGGGTAGCACAATAGAGCCAACACAGTGAGTGCAGGTGTAGGTGAGTCAGCCCCAAAATCATGACCATGGGAGAGCTGTCCCCATTTCCCATCTGGCAGGTCAACCCTATACGTCCCAGGCCCAGACACAGGGTTGTGACTTGACCTGCCCCAACATCTACCCCATCTATTGTTGTGATCTGGCTGCCTTCACTCCCCCTGACCAACAGCAGAACTTCCTTGTACTCTGTAATTGACAAGGATGTTTGTGTTCTTTCTGGCAGGTGGTTTTCTGCAGAAGCATTCCCAGTACATGATGCCCTGATCTAGACCTCTGGCTGTTCAGCAAGTCTCAGGCCAGCTGCATAAAGGTATAAAAGGCTTTAGCTTGGGGCAAAATAAAGGTTGCTGTTCTTCACCTGAAAAGAAACCTCCATGTCTCAATCCCAGCAACCCCTGCCAGTCTCGGGACCCAAGCTATTCTGGCGCAGCAGTCTATGATCTCCTGGAGCATGTGCAAGGACCTGACCTGCAGATCACAGCTGCAGGATCTGCACATCACAGGGCACCAGTGGAAAGTCCATGAAGTGTCCTAGTCGGGTCCCAGCACTTAACATGTAGTGAAGAACAGGGATCTTTACTAGGCCGATGGCTTTTTCAGTGAACACTTTCAAGTCAAGATATATGAACAAAGGGGTATAGGTGTGACTTGTTCCATTGCACTGAAGCTTCCATGATGAGATTTTTAATTCCTTATTTTTTTTTAAATTCCTTCCTAATTTTTTCTTTATTTTTCTCATTTTATTTTCTTCAGTTTTTTTTTCTCTTGAATTTTGTTTTATTTGGGGAAGGAGTACAGCAACAGAGGGTAGATATGAAGGTACGGGGAATGAATGAGCTTTCATAATTAATTAAAAATAGGTCTCCATGTCATTATTTGGGAGTTGGCTGGAAGAAAAGAGAAAGACTCATTACATATCAGAAACAGTTTTTTATTCATATGAAATTAACCTCTATGACTTTGTTTCATATCTAGGAGAGCATTTTGTTTTTATTGGGGGCAGGTACTGAGGAGCAAATACAGATTCTCCTGTATGCCATGCTGTTGTAAGGAGACTTCTTGTTTGTTTCCTAGCCACTTAGACTCCTGAAATAATCACACAGAAACCATATTATTTAAATCACTGCTTGGCCCATTCATTCTAGCTAATTTAACCCATCTCCATTAATCTGTGTATCACCACGTGGCAGTGGTTTACTGGCAAAGTTTTGGCATGTCTGTCTCTGGTGGCAGCTCCATGGCTTCTCCCTGACTCTGCCCTTCTTTCTCCCAACATTCAGTTTAGTTTTCCCCACCCAGCTAAGCTCTGCCCTGCTATAGGTCTGAAGCAGTATCTTTATTCATTAATGGTAATCACAGCATACAGAGGGGAATCACACATCACCATGCAAACACCCTTAGCATCTAATTATATCCACAGCTACTAGCTTCACCTTTATCCCTCCTAGCACATTTTCTGGACAGACATGGAAAGATGAATACATGGGAACTTCACATTAGTACACCATGTTTCTGGTATTATATTGTTTCAACCAGATCATCCAGAAGTAATGAGGTAAGTGCACTAGAAGAGTAGGTAAGACATGCTGGGGTGTAGCTGAGTGGTAGACCACATACTTAGTATTTGCAAGACTACTGGTTTAATAACCTGCACATGTATTTTTTTTTAAAAAAGCAAACATGTTCTAGAGCTCAGATTCTTTTGAAAAAATTTATTGTTTGATTTTTTTCTACCATCATTCCTTGGCATACATAAAGTTAATGCATCTTCATATTATATCATTTTAGAATGACTGACTTTTAAAAATTCCTGTTTGAGTTGCTGACTTCCATTTCACATACACAAAAGATTCTTTAGGGTTAGAGAGATGATTCAGCAATTAAGAGCACTTGTTGCTCTGCAGGGACCCAGAGTCAGTTCCCAGCACCCTCTTGGAGGCTTACAGTCATCTGGAACTCTAGTTCCAGGGCATCCAGTACTCATTTATGGCCTCTGAGGATACTAGGCATGTATGCAGGATACATACATGTAGACAAAACACTCATTCACATAAAATGCTTTTTAAAGAAGTATCAGATGGATTTTTAAATGGGATTAGAACAGAATTTTCAACAATTTCTGAGATCCTCCTAAACATACTTCTGCCATATTGACCACATATTTAGAAGTGGCATTCTCAGTGTTGATTATTATAAAGTCAAAATATCAGCCAATTAAAAAAAAACAAAGATGCTCTATGTCCCAAGGTATGAAATAGTCAGCCAAAATTAATTATTTGTGTAAAAATAAACAAATACATCAGTTTTATAAAATTTGTTCTTGTCTTTAATAACTGGCAAAATTGCATGTATATAAAAATAACTTAAAATAGATTTCTTTATGTTTTATCATCAGTAAATGTTTTATTTGTAAATAATTCTATTTTTATATACCTATATTCCTGGGGTCACCAGTAGAGAACTCTTAAGAAGCCCTGCTCTCGAGGACCCAGAAAGAGACAGAGGAAAGCCTGAAGGAGATGACTGTCTCCTCCATCATCCATGAAACTTGACCATCAAGTTTGGGTTGTCAAGTGCCTTCACCAGCTGAGCCATCTCACTCTCTGTCAAAAAACTTTAAAGAGGTTGAGGATGTTGTAACTTAGATTCTCATAACACATAAGAGACTTCCAGGAAGCTTAATAAGTATATGACTTTTCAGGCTCTCAGTAGAAAACCTGAAAAGAGTAAAGATTTTCACAGACACCCTCATTAGTCAAGGTGTGACCATGTTAGACAAGGTGTGGAAACACCCAGGAGATTCACAGAAAATCCACAGAATTTTGAGAAACTGTGTCAGCACAAAAATATCGTCACAGGTATTATTGCGTTTGCCTGTGTTCCCCAGATTTCAATCCTAGGGGCATGAGGATTAGCAATTTCAAGATCCTCTTTGGCTATGTAATGAGCTTGAGGCCAGCTTGGACTACATGAGCCTTAACAAACAAAGGAGAAATCAGTGAGATGGCTCGGTGGGCAAAGCTGCTTTTGATCAGGTCCGATAACCTGAGTTCAGTTTCTGACATCCACATCATTCAAGGAAAGAACCAACTCCCAAATGTTGTTCTCTGACGTCCATACGTGTGCCATGGCATGTGCATGCTTAAGTATACAATAAATGTAATAAAAATTAAAACAAACAGTGAGCAACCAGCCAACCACATAAAAGCCCAAATAACAACATTAGCAGCAAGAACGGGACAGACAAAAGATCAGTATAAAATCCATCTGGACCCAGATTTTTCCCTTTTGAAATAAGAATATTTATGATACCTTATGTCTACTTTGCCACTGTTTTGGGAGCATATGGGGGTGAGGCAGACAGCCTTGGGGGGTATACAAGCTCACAGACATGGAGGAAAATTATTTCTGCAATTGTTCCTAAGACACTACAATCATGGGACCAAGACCATTCCTCTATATTTGAATACCAAGTGAGAGGGTACTTGGCTTTGATCTGATGCTATAATTGATAAGTTTTAGGACATGAGGTGTGCTAAGTATATACTTTATTGAAGGTCAACAGCTTGCTTTTATAATACAATCTGCTCTCCTATTTTTTTTTAAATCTTAGCAGTGATCAATTGAAAAGGCTATAGAATAGAATCTAGAAGGATCATCCAGAAGTATGGTCCCATAGTTGGACCACCTATGAGGATGTGTGGTCTATGCTATCATTCAGAATGTTCCCATGTAGTTTATTGAGCTGTAGGGGATTACCTTGATTAAATTAATTGAGATGGGTGAAACCACCCACTGTGGGTGGTACCATTCCTTAGGCCATCTGAAAAGGAGAAATTGAGTTTAGCACAAGCACTCATCACTCTCTGATTCTTGACTCAGGGTGTACATTAATCAACTGCCTTAGCCTCCTTAATGCTGTGATTTCCCCACCATTATGGACTTTCTTTACCCTTGAACTGAGTCAAATAAGCTCATTCTCCTAAAGTTGGTTCACGAAAGTAACTAAGACACTAGTATAATAGCATGCCATTGTACAACCGGACGGCCACCCATCTGAGAGCTCCTCTCATTTTGTGGCAGAGGAAAATGAATTATAATGATAACTAAGTACATTGTGCATGTTCATGTTATACTAATATGATTAACGGTATCTTTAAGGATAAAAAATTTTTAAAACAAAAAAGGAAATAATAAAATAAAGACTTTTCAATACTGAGATGTTTCATTATCCTTTCAAACAGTGGGAAATCCTTCAAAGGTCCCTAAATAGAAGAATTGGGGACCAGCTAGTGAAATCCACCTATTTATGGAGACTGGAGTTGAAAGCCTACTTTTAAAAGTTCATTGTTGTCACTTCGGTCAGGGAAGCAGGAAGCCTAACAGATAATCTTCACCTTTTCCTCCTGTCCTCCAAATCCAATGTCCCAGTCTAGCCCGTCTCTGTAGCAGACCCTCTACTGTGGCCTTCCCCATCTCCTCTGCCCCCATCTCCAGTGGACCACTCAGATCTTCTCCTCCAACCTTAAGCAGGAGTTCTTTGGGAACCAGTCAGCCAAGCCTGCCAGAGAAACAAGTAGGACAGAGAATCAGGAAGGCTAGCTGTATATCTTCACTCTCCCTCCTCTCCTCCATATTCAGTCCCCTAGTCTCATCCCAAGTTATGACCACCCCCTCTCTCTACTCTGTCACTCTCTTTTAACCAGGAGACTAAACAGATCTCCTGCAACACCCTACTTTCCTCCCTCCTGTGGAGTCTCTCAGCACCTGCCTCCTAGCACATCCTCATTTCTATGTGTCAGCTCCCAAGACATAGAAACACATCTTACTCAGGACCCCTAGTGACCACATCTATAGGATACCCAGAAGAATTTCCTACCAGATTCCTAGGCTCCAGAATAAAAACACAGTAGCCAGGATTGACCCAGTGACCAGATCCAGAGCCAGCGATCTCCACCGGAACAGGTACAAGGGAATAACCTCTGAGCAAGTGAGCCAGAGCCAGAGACTGCTGAGGGTCTGGACGTGAATCTGGGACCTTCAAGGGAGTGGATATAGGCCAACACCCCTGCGGGCCTGGGGGAGAGTCTAGGACCACCCAGGAACTAGGCCGGGCCAGGACCTCTGTCAGCCTGGGCTTGACTGAAGCTGGGTCCTCCGGGGAATAAGCAGGAACCAGAGATCTCGACGGGGCCAGGTGCGAATCTGGGTCCCCAGAGAGAGTAGACTTGAGCCAGGTCCCCTGTGGGTTCAGGCATTGGTCTGAGACATCAAAGGGAAGAGGCAGGGACCTGTATCCCTTGTGGGTCCCAGCGTGAGTCTGAGACCTCTGAGGAAGCAAGCAGGTCCCCTGCTGGTTCGGGCACACCCGAGTCTAGAACCTCCCAGGCAGTAGACAGGAACCGGAAACCTTCCCAGGCCCAACTCCAACCCAGGGGCTTCTGCAGGAGGGAACACAGCCTAGAACTTACAGGTCAAAGCTAGTAATTGCCCGAAGGCAAGGAACTCCACCTTGGGCAACAAATCCCACAGGAGTGGAATTGAACGAGACTCCTAGGACAGAGAGAGCCGAGGAAACAAGCTCCACCTGGGGCAGAAGCCAGGAGCAAATCCAGCCCTGGGAGTCAACCCAGTCCTGGGACACTGATTGAGCCGACGACCCGACTTAGAGCCCGCGACCTCCACTGGAACCAGAGTGGGACTGAACCAGCTACCCAGGACAAGGAGAGAACGGGCTCCACCAGGAGCAGAAGATAGGAGTCAACCTGATCCCTGGACTCGAGTGGATCAGGATTGACCCAGCGACCAGATCCAGAACCAGTGATCTCCACCAGAACAGGTCTAACTCCAAGCCAGGGATATCTACAAGAGGAGATCCAGATCAAGATTTACAGAAACAGATCAAAGCCAGCAGCCTAGACCAAAGTAGGCTTGAGACAGCAAACTCCAAGAGAGCAGATCAAAATACGGGAACACTGAGCTACCTCCAGGAACAGGAATAACCAATGAAGTAACTCGAACTGGGACACTGACTCTACCACTAGGAAAACCATCTTAGCTTTTGATCTACTGACACATAGGAAATTATTCAACAGAATCTTAGACACCACCATCCACACCTATTAGAGGAAAAGATGAGAAGAAAAGGTAGGATCACAAGCTACACCACAAAGAACAACACAATACCAGTGAAACCCAAAGACCCTACAAAAGTAAGCCCAGAACAACCAAATA